>SJYQ01035456.1:11329-33885 GCA_006410935.1 Redunca redunca
CGATTATACAGAGTGAAGTAAGCCAGAAAGAAAAACACCAATACAGTATACTAACGCATATATATGGAATTTAGAAAGCTGGTGATGATGACCCTGTATGCGAGACAACAAAAGAGACTCAGATCTATAGAGTGAACTTTTGGACTCTGGGGGAGAGGGAGAGGGTGGGATGAGATGGGAGAATGGCATTGAAACATATACTATCATGTAAGAAACGAATCGCCAGTCGATGTCCGATGCAGGATGCAGGATGCTTGGGGCTGGTGCATGGGGAGGACCCAGAGAGATGGTATGGGGTGGGAGGGGATTCATGTTTGGGAACGCATGTACACTCGTGGTGAATTCATGTCAATGTTTGGCAAAACCAATACAGTATTGTAAAGTAAACTAAAGTTAAAATAAAAAAAACAACAAACATAGCCTAGGCAAAAGACACAAACTGATTAATTTTCAAAAAGAAGAAATATGAATGTCCAACTTCGGTGGGATGTGAAGAAATTGAAACTCAGACCATAATGATGTAATATTTTAGGCTCATTGAATATGCAGAAATTAAGTCTGTCAATGGTAGATATTGGCCAGAATGTTGAATAATATAATCTTTAAACATTGGTACTGGAAATATAAATTGGTACAGTCATTTTGGAGATAAAATTCCACATGAGAATGGATATGAATTTACCTTCCAGTTCAGTTCAGTTCAGTCGCTCAGTATTTTAATGAACATATATGGAATCTCAAAAAATGATATTGATGAGCCTATTTGCAAGGAAAGAAGGGAGATGCAGTCATAGAGAACAGAAGTGTGGACATGTGATAGAAACAAAGAGTGGTATAAACCAAAAAAGTAGGATCAATTATATATACATTACCATGTATAAAATAGAGAGCTTGTGAAAAATTCTTATATATATATGGAGCCCAGCCTGGTGTTCTTTGATGACCTAGAAGGGTAGGATATAGGGGGTGAAGAGAAGGGCTAAAGAGGGAGGTGAAAAAGCAAAAATGTTAGTTGCTTAGCCATGTCTGACTTTCTGTGACCCCCATGGACTGTAGCCCACCAGGCTCCTCTGTCCATGGAATTCTCTGGGCAAGAATACTGGAGTGGGTTGGCAATTCCTTCTCCAGGAGATCCTCCCTGACTCAGGGATCAAACCCAGGTCCGCATTGCAGGCAGATTCTTTACTGTCTGAGCCACCAGGGAAGCACTGAAGAGGCAAGTGATATATGCATAATTTTGGTTGATTTGCATTGTTGTACAGCAGAAATCAACACAACAGTATAAAGCAATTTTCCTCCAATTAAAAAATAATAAAAGGAGAAAAAAAAACTGGAAAAAATCCATAAGAGGGTCAATAGAGAGCCATACTGCCTTACTCCACAAAAGCAAGTAGAGCCTCTAAACAGTATAAAATCACTGGTTTAGACATCCCACACAACAGCTTATGTAGTAAATATATAAACAGCATTGCTTTGCAGGTCATTTCATATGGATCTGTCTGTTTAAGTGTGGAGGACTGGAGGGCAAGGACAATTGAAAAGGGACTTATTAAAATGTATTACTTATGAAACTGAGCAGGACCCTGAGGGGCCTTCCTGAGTACAGAATCCCCTCTATGCCCCCATTTCTTGTTTGTAGAAAAAAAGGCTTTAGTCTTCAAAATCTTTACTGAGCTTCAGAAAGTAGACTCAAGCAGTTAGTGATTAGGACAACAGAATCATTAAACTCCTAATTCTTCCTGAAGGGATATAGATACAATTTTATGCATATCTTTGAGCTTTTGTGTGGAAACTAAGACCCCACCAAGGTGGAGGATGGTGACTACACACGTGTAGTGTAGGCCCCAGACTGGAACCGCAAGATTGAGGTTTCCCAAACATCACCCTATTATCTCACCACCAACCTGTTACCAAGTCCAAACTCACTCTGCTCACCACATGACAGGTCAATAAATCCAAAAGACTAGGTGTTGAGGTAAGGAATATAACTTTACTTGGAAAGTTGTCTGGCCAAGAAGATGGCAGACTAATATCTCAAAATATCCATTTTATTGGAATTGGGAAATCAGTATCTTTTACAGAAAGGAGAGGGGGAAGCAGTGAGGAAGTAAAGTAAAAAGTCATTAATCCTGCAAATATTTCCTGGAATGGCCAATCTCAGGGAGGGGATAAATTAACTTCTTCTTTCTTATAGCCATCCACAGGTGAGCAGGGTCCTGAACAAAGGCACTTTGGTTTAACATTCAGACAAAGGGGCAGGGTTTCCCAAAGCAGGCCATTATGTATGACTATAATAACAAAAGCAACAAAAAGCAAAGATTAAAGTCAAAGAAACAGATCCAACATGGAGTCAAAGTTGGCTCTTCCCTATCAACCAATCAGAAGAATGTCCACAGTTCTTTCCTAACATTGTCTTTAAAAACTCTTGCTTGAGCATAATCTGCCTGTTCTTGTTTAATGACCAAATAAATCCTTACTTTGCTGCAAACACCCACTGTCAGAGTTTGGCTTTCTATAACATGGGCACCAGAGCACTTATTTAATAACAGCTTGAAACAGTATATATTTAAGGTTTCTTAAACTGACGGTGAAATTGTTTCTTTAGTCAATCTGATCTAAAAACAACCCAGATCAATGTGCATAAAAACAAAAAGCAAATGAAGCCAGCAGATTATACTTTGTCCTAATTCATGAAAGAAAAAATAGTCCTTAGTTATACCAATTGTCCTATGAATCAGGTTAAAATGATTCAACTAATATATGCTCCCTACTGGGATGCTATGCCAAATGTTTACCCTAAGCTTTACCATAGTGTCCTTACAGAAGAAATAATTTATCACAAACTCTGGAATGGTTTAAAATAAAACTATCTATTCTTTGGGAGCAAAACCTGCCACCCCAAAATGTCTCTTGGGCACGCAGATTATTTTGAGCTGAAAACAACACTCAAAAGACTCAGGAATAAATTTGACAGTCCTGCTAGCTGCCAAAAGAATGTAGCTAGAGCTGTTCCAGGAAGGGAGCTATCATCAAAGAAAACTATTGTATGAACTACATGTGTAGACTGGGAGAAACCTAGCAAAATCTGTTAAAAGCCTCATTGTCTCCTATTGTCTCTGTATGGCAGAGTAAACATTTGTTTACCAAGCATCTCCTTGTGAATTGTCTTCCACCCCTCTGAGGTACCAAACCGATACCCCCAACGTCTTCTTTTGTCTTTAGCTGAAAAGGGCATTTAAGGTGAGGGCTTCAGCCATTTTGGTGAGTCACTCATTTTTCCTGAGTCTCTCCCATTGTACATTACTAGTTGTTGTTGTTGTTTTTTCTCCTGTTGATCTTTCTCACATCAACTTAATTCTTAGACCACCCTGAAGAATCAAGATGGGTAGAGGGAAATTTCTTCATCCTCAACATGAACAAATTCAGGATATTTCACTTCTAAAATAAAGAATCCTTATCTAACAAAAGTTAAATCAATCTTCAGATTATAATATGGGATCAAACTCTGCCTGAAAACAATTTAAAAGCAATGTAAATTTATTTCCAATAACCTTGTGGCACATGTTTATTAACATTATTTTGTAGCTTTAGCTCCATTCATTTGCGTTAGAGAATTACAAGAGTCTAAACCCTTCAGTTAGCCCTTTGACTTAGTTAAAGCCCTGAAAGCAATTTCCTCAGGTTAAGAAATCTGTGTGACAGATTTGAACTTAACCCTTTTTCCCCTTTAACACCTGTGCCTTGTCTTCTTCAGTATTTAAGTCACTTGAAAGAGTGATAAAGGAGGTCAGGTTATGCAATCTCAATCGGCAGTTGCATATTAATGGCAAAATTCAAACTGAATATTAATACAAATAACATTTTGTTTTGTGGTCTCTTAAATTTAGTAAAAAAATTTAAATAGCAATGAACAACTTTGCCCATTCACTTTATGCATTAAAAAAAAACTGAACTGGGTAAACGGTAAATGCACCTCATGGAGAATTTTACTATTAGTAGTAAAAAAAGCTCTTAGGTTGAATATTCTGTTTCTAAACAATCATAGTTAGAAATCAAAAAGAAAAAAATGTCATTTATAAAATGCTTTCCTGGGATGTCTTTTTTTCTTTCTGTAGACGTCTGGTTTGATCGCTCATCTACCACGTATTTCGTTAACTTTTTCAGTTTGTTTTCAGTTGGCATGATCTTTTAAAGAAAAGTATTATAGAATCAGAGCACATCTGTAATCAAGAGGGGTTTTGGTAGGGAGGGTACGGAGGCTGGGAAAGGTATCCAGAAAACCAAGATTTCTCACCAACCTGCGCGCCAGAAGAGCATCTCTGGCCTCAGCAGGAAAACCCAGCAAGGGCGCCCGGCGGCGCCTCCTCCGTTGTCTCCCGCTTCCACCGTTGACTAGAGAAGGGGTCACCAGACCCGCGCCAGGCTGCGATTGGACGCGCCGTCGTCAGGCACCCTCCAGAAGCACAAACGCTTCTGCAAGTGAAGGGCTTTAGGTTTTTTACGTCTCCCTGCGCTCCCCTCCGCTCTCCATGCCAGGTCTCTCCGGCTTGCTTGGGCTCGTTCGCGCGGCCTGAGAGTTCGCAGTAACCTCGCTGCCGCCTCCGCCTAGCTCTAATTCCTGCCCCAGCCTCTCCACCTTCTCTGGAGCCCTCTGCTCCCGCCATGGGGCCAACTTGGGGCTCCTAAGAGTTGTCGCCTCTTAGCTGCGCGCTCTTGGGCCAAAGTCTCCGAGGGCGGGATATGGCTTAGGGCGCTAGAGGGGTCAGCACAGAGTAACTGGAAGGGGAACGAACGGCTATCTGGGGGGAACGAACGGCTATCTGGGAGAAACGAGGCCAAACGATGAGTTTCCATAAGGAGGACGGAGTGAGCAGCCTGTGCCAAAAGGCGCTGCACATCGTCACGGAGCTGTGCTTCGCGGGCCAGGTGGAGTGGGAGAAATGCTCGAGCATCTTCCCCCCGGACGGGGGCAGCCAAGGCGGAAGTAACACAGGTAACTGGGGAGGGCTCCGCTCGCGACCTCGCAGTCCTAGGGGACTGGCGCTCTCGGTCCTAGGCTCCTGGGTCCTGCGCCTTCCGCGCGGCGCGGGGGCTTCTTTAGGACGCCTAGCCTTCCTATCTTACGCGTCTCCTTTGGTTAGCTCCTGGCGACTGCCAGTGTGGACTGTTCGGGGTTTGTCTTCTTGCCTCCATTTGTCTGGGTTCTTCCACTTCTCTGGTCCGCTTCGTACCCGCTGCCGCCGTTTCTAGCTCCTAGGCTCCTGTACCCTCTTTCTCTGAGCTCTCCCACGCCTCCCATCTCGCTCCCAGAAAGCGACGTCCAGATCGTTAGCCGAGCGCTGCCCGCGGGGGCCATTTGCCACCGGGACTCTGCTGCCCTCGCTTTTGTCCCGCAGGTGGCGGGTCGTGGCTTGGGGAAGGGGCCGGGCCGAAGAATCCGTACTTAGATGCAAAACAAAACAAAACAAGCAAACAAAAAAACGCCTTGGAAATGGGGCTGCGTTGGTCCCCGAGAACAGAAAGGAGCCCGGTAGGTATAACGGGCAACCAATGTAATGTTTGCATTTGACAGTGTGCAAAACCCTTTAATATATATGAAACTCTAGGGCTTCTTGACAACGTTGGGCCAACAGCAGGGATGATCAACTCCATTTTTCGAGGCAACAATTAAGGCTTAGAGGACAGACAGATTTAAGTGGAAGAAGGAAAGGTTTATAAATCCTTTCTACACAGGTGCTCATACAGCCCTTAATACAGGCATCCTCTCTGCCCCGTCAACAAACTTGGGGGTAAAAAACGGGGTGGGATGGAGGAGGTACACGGACCTTTAGAAATCTGAAGGTGGAAAGAAGTCTCAGGTAACACATTTTTTGCAAAAGGAATGTGGAGCATAGCAGAGCCAGTCAGGGGTGATGCCTGGAGGGGAAGGATTTGTAACCACCTACGCTGTAAAGTTTGTGTAGCCTATTGTGCCATTGATGTAGTCTAGCTGGATTCCTGGAGTTGCAGGCCGAGTTAAGAGTGCCATGGGAGAGAGTCCACATAGTTTTGGGAGATGAACACAGGTTTGGGGATTTTCTTTAACGGGCTGGAAGATTGTCATTCCTTCTGTCGGGTTTGTTTCTTTCCTTTTACTAGCCTGTCATTTTAGTCTTCTGGAGGGACCTCGTGCGTTGAGGGTAGTCAGGGCAACAGATGAGAGCTGGACCTTAGCTCAGCAAGGAACGTTAACAGTGGAGAACCCTGCATGCTAGGAAGGAGACAAGGAAGGCACAGTTAGTGGGCTCCCCACCCACTACCACCAAAGACAAAGAGAGAAAGGAGGGAGGTGGGGAACAAATGTGTTTTAACCTTTCAGTTCAGTTCAGTTCAGTCACTCAGTCGTGTCCGACTCTTTGCGACCCCATGAATCGCAGCATGCCAAGCCTCCCTGTCCATCACCAGCTCCTGGAGTTCACTCAGACTGGCATCCATCGAGTCAGTGATGCCATCCAGCCATCTCATCCTGGGTCGTCCCCTTCTCCTCCTGCCCACAATCCCTCCCAGCATCAAAGTCTTTTCCATTGAGTCAACTCTTCGCATGAGGTGGCCAAAGTACTGGAGTTTCAACTTCAGCATCATTCCTTCCAAAGAAACCCCAGGGTTGATCTCCTTCAGAATTTACAGTACCATTATTTAAGTGGAATATTTGTACTTTTAAAAATTCTCTGATCATGGCAACAGGAACCAAGAGAGGCTTCTATCTGCCCTTGGCAGAACCTGAGGAGATGTTGCTACTTGGGCCCTGGAGAGGAATGATAAATAATTGCTGCTGTACATATGCTGGAAACAGACATTTTGTGAATTTTAATAAACACAGCAGAGTCTTTTCCATTTGTTCAGCAGGTGTTAACATTTCTAGGAGTGTGTGAAATTCAACTACTAGTTGAAGGCACTGGCTGAATATTACATATATACTTGTCTTGTGTATAGTTGCTCATTATGAGGTAAACAATCAAAATAGTTTGAACTTAAAGTCTTCTGTGGTAATTAGATAAGTTGCTCTGAAATGTCTGATGATACACATGCTAAAGATAAGACTCAGAGATGGAAGTGCAGTGAAAGAAATGAGAGTATTTAAAAGATCTGAACTTTGGTCATTTAATAGTTGATGCTGTGGATAAAACTCCTGATTTCCACTCCACCCCCAACCCCACCCCTTGTGATCATATAGCAAATAGTGGTTTTCTGGGCCTCAGATTGGCTAGTAATGAGGAAAATCTGAAGACTGGAAGCCAAATACTAGCTTTTAAATCTTTTTAAATACACAATTATGGCCTTCAGGTGGGCTTCCCATGTGGCTCAGTGGATAAAGAACCTGCCTGCCGAGCAAGAGATGCTGGAGATATGGGTTCGATTCCTGGGTCAGGAAGATCCCCTGGAGGAGGGCACAGCAACCCACTCCAATATTCTTGCCTAGAGAATCCCATGAACAGAGAAACCTCGTGGGCTACAGTCGCTAGGTCTCAAAGAGTCGGACATAACTGAAGCAACCTAGCTCAGCACAGCTTAAGGTAAAACACAGCATATGAATTGTAGAGAGAATTCTGAACTTGTTCTAAGCATTATAGGAAGTAATTGTAATCCTAATTCCTTTCAGATTTGTGCCTGGGAACAAAAATGGAGCAAAACAAAATCTCAAACAATTACATGGGTATTTTTCTTCCTTTAAATGAAAATATGTACTATTCACATTGGGTAGTCAATTTAATATATGAATATTTATTGAATGATTACCACTAAAAAAGATATCCTTCTAGGTTGTGTATGAGATATAAGGATGCAGAAACTTGTTTTACACTTTCCATTTGTAAATCCATACAATAATTAAAAGTAAAATAATCTGCAAATAAGCTCCTATTACTAATAGATATCTATGAAATGTATCAAAGATGATCAAATCTTTAGCTATATTAATTAGCTACTCAGCCTCACCTTGTTCTTTGTAGTAGATTTTCTTATGCACTTGTTCTAGTAAGTGATACTTGACTCACTGTTTGTTTAATGAGAAACACATTATGGTAAGAGTACATGGACATTGAATAGAATGATGGTTTTTTACTTTCAGCATTGCCCAGATGGTGCCAGTTATTCTAAGGTTGCAATGACAATTGCAGACTTCCAGATTGTGCATGATTTTAGATTCCTTAATGCAGGGGTTGGAGGAGAGAAGTTCAGGTACAGGGCTTTCTTGGTCTCCTTGGAGGAAGGAATCCAGGAGGCCCCACAGATACCAAGATTTATGATGCTCAAGTTCCTTATGTAAAATGCTGTAGCATTTGCTATAGCACTTCCTCCCATATACTTTAAATAATCACTAGATTACCTTTAATACCTAAATCATCAAGAGGTACTTCTAATACCTCTTCATTTTCTTGATGTATTTAATACCTTCATCAAGGTATTATAAGTACCTCTTGATGAAGGCAAAAGAGGAGAGTGAAAAAATTTAAGCTGGCTTAAAATTCAACATTCAAAAAACTAAGATCATGGCTTCTGGTCCCATCACTTCATGGCATGAAAAAATGAAATGAAAGTTGCTCTGTCGTGTCTGTTTGTGACCCCATAGACTCTACAGTCCATGGAATTCTCCAGGCCAGAATACTAGAGTGGGTAGCCTTTCCCTTCTCCAGGGGATCTTCCCAACCCAGGGATTGAACCCAAGTCTCTTGCATTGGAGGGGGATTCTTTACCAGCTGAGCCACCAGGGAAGCCCACTTCATGGCATATAGATGGGGAAATAGTGAAAGACTTTATTTTCTTGGGGTCTAAATCACTGCAGATGGTGACTGCATATATGACATTATAAGATGCTTGTTCCTTGGAAGAAAAGCTATGACAAACCTAGACAGAGTATTAAAAAACAGAGACATTACTCTGCTGACAAAGGTCCATATAATCAAAGTTATGATTTTTCCAGCACGTGAAAGTCACTCAGTCATGTCTGACTCTTTGCGACCCCATGGACTGTAGTCCATTAAATTTTCCAGGCCAGAATACTGAAGTGGATAGCCTTTCCCTTCTCTAGGGGATTTTCTCAACCCAGGGATCAAACCGAGGTCTTCCACATTGTGGGTGGATTCTTTACCAGCTGAGCTACAAGGGAAGCCCAAGAATTCTGGAGTGGGTAGCCTATCCCTTCTTCAGCAGATCTTCCCAACCCAGGGATCAAACTGGGGTGTCCTGCATTGCAGGCAGATTCTTTACCAACTGAGCTATCAGGGAAGCCTTCATGTATGGCTGTGAGAGTTGGACCATAAAGGCTGATCGCTGAGGAATTGATGCTTTTAAACTGTGGGGTTGGAGAAGACCCTTGAGCATCATTTGGATTGCAAGGATAACAAATAAGTCTATCCTAAAGGGAATCAATCCTGAATATTCTTTGGAAGGATTGATGCTGAAGCTGAAGCTCCAATACTTTGGCCATCTGATGTGAAGAACTGACTCATTGGAAAAGACCCTAATGCTGGCAAAGATAGAAGACAAGAGGAGAAGAGAACAACAGAGGACGAGATGATTGGATAGCATCATCTACTCAATGGACCAGAGTTTGAGCAAGCTCCGGGAGATGGTAAAGGACAGGGAAGCCTGGCATGTGTAGTCCATGGGGTCACAAAGAATGAGACACAACTGACTGAACAACGTCTAAATCAAGGTAAATGATATGTTACTCATTCATTTGGCGCTCAGCCATGTCTGACTCTTTTCAATCCCATGGACTGTAGCCCTCCAGGCTCCTCAGGCAAGATTACTGAAGTGGGTTATCATTCCCTTTTCCAGAGGATCTTCCTGACCCAGGGACTGAACCTGGGCCTCCAGCCTTGCAGGCAGATTTTCTTCCATTTGAGCCACCAAGGAAGACCCATATAAAGGCAATGTAGATAGTTGCCTGTTTGACAATCCAAATTTTTTTTAAACTTCCTGAATTTTTTTTTAAATTTTTATTTTAACTTTAGTTTACTTTACAATACTGTATTGGTTTTGCCAAACATTGACATGAATTCACCATGAGTGTACATGTGTTCCCAAACATGAATCCCCTCCCACCTCCCACCCCATACCATCTCTCTTTAAAAACACTTTCAACCTGTGGATGATTGATTGCATGGATGTGAAACATGGTTACAGAAGACTGATTATAAGCCTAAAGTTACTCTACCTTAAAGAAGTCATGAATCACATATAGAAATAAAATATTCTTCTACTGTTTTTTTTTTTTAATCCAATAAAGAACAGGCTTCACCATTCTCTTTACCATTTACTGCAATAGCAGTAGCAGAAGCGGTGATAATGTTATTGACTTGAGAATCAAGCAGTCAAGTTGACAGATTCTGTATTTTAGTAAACTTTACAGTAACTTAACTGCAGATGGCAATACTGGTTAATATACTCTTTTGACAAAGTTTTTTTCAGAGATACTATTGATGTCAACATTACTAGTACACTAGAAAGTTCATTGTGTGCAGTTTTTTAGAAAATCAGATTTTTGCAGTCTTTTTACCACTGATTCTCCCCCTCCAGAATAGACAGGTCACCCACTAAATTCATTAACATAAAATAGAACTTAATACTCTAATATTTAGGGAAAATACAAAACAGTTATATTGGCCTATTGCCTTAAATGTAATTTTTCATATATACTGTGACTGAATATACATAATAGTTTTTGAACTGGATTTGAGTTCATTTCTGGTCTTTAATTGCTGCTCCATATCCAAATGCTTGTGAGATTTTAGGAAATTTCATTACTTGAGAAGACGACCTCATAAATGCAGCTAATCAAACCCCCTTAAACTCATAGTCACATCACAACTGTGCAGACTTAACCATAATTTAAAAAATTTATATAAACATTTAATTCCTCAATGTTTTAAATTTACATTTTACACTCTTAATTTAGTACTAAAATTCTAAAATAAAAATGTAAACAAATTCTTCTAAATTCATATATGTGTTCTTCATTTTCTCAAGATGTGGGAACAAGTAGGTATTTATATGGCAAACACTTTCATTGAAGTTACTTGACTAATAAAAACAGAGATGGCTAAGTAAAAAAATCAAAATAAAATGATTTCTGAGAATAAGGCATTTTAAGTCTGTCATAGTTTAAAATGAGTAAAAGGACTTTATAGGTTTTCTCTACAGATAGAAAGCAAATGATTACCCAATTAATTTAATTATTTTGTATCACTAGTAGTAATGAGTTTTACACATTCTAATGATTGTATAAAGAATTACAGTTTAGAAACATAGTAGGCATGTTAGGATTAATAGAAATCCTTGAGTGTCGTAGGTTTCAAAAAGTAACTGAACTACAGTGAATTCAAACCTGTAGGTGCATTTGAAGAAGGATGCACCAGAGGGTTTTTTCCTTCCCCATATTGATACTCCACTGAAGAACGGCCAGCTTCTACTATTTCTAGTCTCATATTTACTTGATCTTCAGCACATATTGTGCTTGGTCTCAGTTGCTTCTGGGCAAATGGATGACTACGTTGGCTTCAAAGGCCAACAAGTATCAGCAAACATCCAGTACTCTTCCCTGTGAAATATCAATATTTTGGCAGTATTGCCATGATTTATTTTTTGCCTTAAACTTTTTTCCACTTTGAGACAAATTAAGATCTGTGTTTCCTCTCTATATGAGCTGTGAATTTCAGAAATCTGATTCTTTCAAGAGCAATTTAATATACAGAGTATATAGCTGTCCATTTTATCCAAATCAGATTTTCTTTAAAATTTAATCATCATTGTAATCTTGTTTTATGGAGGAAAATTGTCATTATTGGGAATACATCTGCATTTATTTACAAATTATTTTTATCTAAAAAGTTGTCAGAAAATGAACATTATCATAAATGTTTAATAGACTTTCCAATTTCAATTTCAATAACCTATATTTTGAAAATATAATTATGTTTTTCCTGATCTACCTTTTATTCTGTTAATGACATTAATTGAATAGGCTGTAAACACTTTGGAGGCAGTGGGTTGTTTATTGCTTTATCCTCAGTGCCTAGAAAAAAACCGTGGCTTGTTAAGAGTTTCAAAGAATATTTATTGGATACTGAGAGAATGAATAATTAAATTAACAAATTTATCCTCAAGAAGCCTCAATATCCCTAACTGTATAACAGTGGGTGCTATTTAATCACCTCCCAATCCTTTCTGAAACTCAATCAGTTTAGTTCAGTCGCTCAATCGTGTCCAACTCTTTGTGACCCTGTGGACTGCAGCACGCCAGGCTTCTCTGTCCATTACCAAATCCTGGAGCTTCCACAAACTCACATCCATCCAGTTGGTGATGCCATCCAATTATCTCATCCTCTGTTGTCCCCTTCTCCTCCCACCTTCAAACTTTCCCAGCATCAGGGTCTTTTACAGTGAATCAGTTCTTCATATCAGGTGGCCAAAGAATGGGCGCTTTCACCTTCAGGATCAGTCCTTCCAGTGAATATTCAGGACTGATTTCCTTCAGGAATGACTGGTTTTCTGTCCTTGCAGTCCAAGGGTTTCTCAAGAGTCTGTTCAAACAGCACAGTTCAAAAGCATTAATTTTTGGTGCTCAGCTTTCTTTATGGTCCAACTCTTACATCCATACATGACTACTGGAAAAATCAAACCATAGCTTTGATTATAGGGGCCTTTGTCGGCAGAGTAATGTCTCTGCTTTTTAGTACTCTGTCTAGGTTTGTCATAGTGTTTCGTCCAAGAAGCAGGTGTCTCTTAATTTCATGGCTGCAGTCACCATCTGCAGTGATTTTGGAGCCCCCCAAAATAAAGTTTCTCACTGTTTCCATTGTTTCCCCATCTATTTGCCATGAAGTGATGGGACTGGATGCCATGATCTTAGTTTTTTGAATGTTGAGTTTTAAGCCAACTTTTTCACTCTCCTCTTTCACTTTCATCAAGAAGTTCTTTAGTTCCTCTTCGCTTTCTGCCATAAGGTGGTGTCATCAGCATATCTGAGGTTATTGGTATTTCTCCTAGCAATCTTGATTCCATCTTCTGCTTCATCCAGCCTGGCATTTCACATGATGTACTTTGTATATAAGTCATTTTTGAACTTCAATTTTGAATTTCTGAAACTAAGTTGTATCTATTTGTATCTTTGTGTCTATGGTATCCAATACAATAGATAATAGATTGGTGTCCAATCTATGTAGATAATATGCCACTTATTTAGTTTTATGATAATGGCAAAAATTAGAGCACTTAGGCATTTACAAGCTAAAATATGATAACCAACATACTCAAAGTAACGGAACTTTGGATGTCCATTCACTTCCTGAGTGTATTCAGGTAGAACTATGACTCCATGGCTCAACTTATGTGTTACATAATAAATGTATTCAATTTATTAAAGTTCTAGAAAAGTGGGAATGTCTGTTTAATATACCCATTCACAATAGTAAAAGGAAAGTCTGTTCATTTGCTTATGTAAAACGTAGCATAGAAAAAATAATCATATTATTATTCAAACTGCTGTTAGTCATTCCAGTAAGAACTAGAAATCATCATTTTGCAGTTGTGAAAACTAAGGCAGGAAAAGTTAGCAACTTTCCCTCAATCACAACTAATTAATGATTTGGCTAGGATAACAATGCTGGGCTCTTTAGATCCTGTCTTAGGCTTAACAAAATGTAGGCCTAAAAAGAGATCCTGGGGCCATCCATGGTGCTAAAGCACACTAGAACAACATCAGTTTCCTCTGTTGGTATAATACCCAATACTGTTCAAGTTTAGGAACAGAATTCCTGAAGAGAGCTTCTAAAAAGAGTTATTTTCTTTTCCCTCACAATATTAAATATCCTAGTGACCACTGAAGCTGTAAGAGCTGACATTAACATAGCTTAGGTAGACTGTCAGAAAGTAAAGCTATATATATATCTATATATATATCTAATATATTAATTCTTTCCTGGAATTGTGCTGTGATGGTCTAAGAGCTAAAAGGTAAAATCATCTAGAGGGAGTGGTGAGGGAAAAAGGAACTGATATTAACTTTTTTCCATTCAGATGGGTCCCAAAGTATTATAATCTACTGTTAAATATTCTGTTCTTGAATAGAGAACATGATAGCTTTTAAAAACTTGTGTCAGTTTGTCCATACTGCAAGGTTATTTTAATTTAACAATGAGGACTGTTGTTTTCTCTTCAGTATCCATTGTTCCTTTAGTTGTGTTTAAATAGTCATACATTTATAGCTATAGTGAACAAAACAATATTAAGTGATATCTTATCATTTTGAATATATTATAATATGAGTTAATATATGTGAGAGGTAGTTTTAGCATTATGCTTTTTTTTTGACAAATATTTACTGAGCTCTTATCTTACTATGTGAAAGCCACTGTGCCAAACATTAAAATGTACTGGTACCATTAAATGTGCATAGTTTCTCAAGTTAACATAAATGTAGAGTTAGTATATGATAATAGATTATAAATTATTTACTCAATTATGAATATATGTAAAGATTTAAAAGTAAATTTGGCTAGTTTAAGGATATTTGATACCATGCTTGATACTGTCAGGCAGGCTTATTTCTCTCCCTTGATTTTTGTCTCCTCATAACAAAGATTTGGAATGACAGACTAATTACAGCTCAAGCAGGCAGGATTTCTCAGCCCCTGTCTCTTCATAGTAAGCATTCAAAACAATGGTAAGGTTACAGCTTAGTTATAGCTCAAGCAGAGAGGTTTTTTATTAAACAGACAAGGGATAGTACATTCCTGAGATGTGGGGACAAGCCAACCCTGAAGTAGTGGCCATGATCCCTCTTGGCTTTCCCTTTTTATATTTCCTATCTCTTCTTGGTTCTACCCTGTACAAAATGCAAATGGGCCAATCAGGGAAGGGGTGGTATCTGGTCACATGCATAATCGGGCTTTTATATATTCATCTAGATGGGTGCAGACTGAGAGTTTTGATAGACAGTTGCAAGTTATATAACAACAGACTCTATTGTGCATGTCTTTCCCATAATTCAGTCTGTTATAATCAGATGTATGTATGTATAGAATATTTATGAATACCTAATGGACTCCTTGGACTGCAAGGAGATCAGCCCTGGGATTTCTTTGGAAGGAATGATGCTAAGGCTGAAACTCCAGTACTTTGGCCACCTCATGCGGAGAGTTGACTCATTGGAAAAGACTCTGATGCTGGGAGGGATTGGGGGCAGGAGGAGAAGGGGACGACAGAAGATGAGATGGCTGGGTGGCATCACTGACTTGATGGCCGTGAGTCTGAGTGAATTCCAGGAGTTGGTGATGGACAGGGAGGCCTGGCATGCTGCGATTCATGGGGTCGCAAAGAGTCGGACATGACTGGGTGACTGAACTGAACTGAACTGAATGGACTCCTAGGAGCCTAAGGTCACTTAAGGAAGTCCCTGTGGTTAGTTTGTATCCATTGTGTGCCTAGGGTACCTGTGCAGGAGTTGGAAAAGTTTCTGGGGTTATTTTTGTAGCATATCTGTGAGCTCTCCTGGGCCTGTCTGGAATGGGATTTAGAGATCAACTTGCATTCTTTTCAGTTAGGCCACCTCTTGTTGCTCATGCCTAACTTCCTACCTAACAATACCATTTCATTGAATTTAGGATGCTGTTGATTACAAGGCACACCATTATGTTATATTACACCAGGAAAATAAAAAAAGAAGAGTACAAAAATTAAATTATGACTTGGTGCGTTTTCATTACATAGAATTTTTAGTTTACACCTATGGAAAAATTTCTTTTAGAACACACATAAATTTTAAAAATCATATATCACTCTTGTACAAGTATAAAAAGGGAAACAAAACAATGACATCAGAAAGGAAAACATAAAAGACAAATAGATTAAAATAATTTAAAATGTAAAGTATTGAGTCTGATTCTTCTGAATGGTGATACTTTCATTTATCCACTCATTATTGGACTCTATGGCATCAAAAATACTGTCAAGAGTAGTAATGATCCATTTTTTTCCTTAAAGGAATTCATTATTGTGCTAAGTTGCTTCAGTCATGTTTCTTAGCAGTCCCATTGTAGCATTCCAGGCCCCTCTGCCTATGGGATTCTCCAGGCAAGAAAACTAGAGTGGGTTGCCATGCCCTTCCCCAGGGAATCTTCCTGACCCAGGGATTGAAGCTGTGTCTTGTCTCCTGCATTGGCAGGCAGGTTTTTTTGTTTGTTTGTTTGTTTGTTTTAAACCACTAGCACCACCGCAAAATCCCAGAGGAATTCAAAAGGGATATAAAATTAGTGTTGTTGTGCTCTAAAGCTAGCTAACAATACTTTCCACCGGGTGGCGTGGAGCAGATGCAAAGCACAGCGGTCCAGCGGCATGTCGGTCAGTAGGAAGAACTGGGCCACTTTGTCCAGGTGAACTGGGGTCCTGACTGCCTGGGGGCCACAGGATCGGGGCCACACCACGCAGCCCCCGGGGTTCTGGCCCTCCTTCCTCCTTGGAGACGCAGGCCCAAGCAGGCTGCCTGTGGAGGGCTGTCCAGCCTGGAGAGGCTGCTCTGGGGGCTGGGGAGGTGTTCAAGAGGTAAACGGCCAAGTCACAGCTTCTGAGCCACCCCTGACTGCTTGTCTTTCTTTGGAGAGTCTGAGAGGTACCTCCCGGGAGGAGGCGGCCACACTGCCTTGCAGGCTCAGTGAGTAGGCCGAGGGGGCAGGTGCCCTCCCAGGGATGAGGCTCAGGCTCTGGGCGCAGCGTTTAGGGGTGCTCTCGGGCTGGGAAACCTCACGCTTGGTGCTTTCCCTCTCTGCGCTTCAGTCTTCACTCACGAGCGGGGCCTTCAAAAGTTCTGGGGACTAGGTGTCTCATCCTTGTCTGCTGGACTTCTAGTCAGAGTCAGAGAAGCCTGGTGGATGGGTATCCAGGAGGCAGCACCCTTATATAATTGGAGTGCCAGGCTGCCTTGGCACAGGAGCAGCCGAGAGGAGCTATTCTGCATCAGAGGTCGGGGAAGCGGCTGAGAGGAGCTACCATAGGCCTGAGGTCAGGGCAGCGTCCGGGAGGAGCTACCCCACGTCCAGGGAGCGGCAGCTGCACAGGCACTGGAGGGCCTAGAGGAGCTACTCCACGTTCAAGGTCAGGAGGGGCGGCCGTGAGGAGATACCCCTCATCCAAGGTGAGGAGCAGCAGCTGTGCTTTGCTGGAGCAGCCATGAAGAGATACCCCACCACCAAGGTAAGAGAAACCCAAGTAATATGGTAGGTGTTGCAGAGGGCATCAGAGGGCGAACACTGAAACAATAATCATGGAAAACTAGCCAATCTGATCACACTAGGACCACAGCCTTGTCTAACTCAATGAAACTGAGCCATGTGGTGTGGGGCCACCCAAGACAGACGGGTCATGGGGGAGAGGTCTGACAGAATGTGGTCCACTGGAGAAAGGAATGGCAAACCACTTCAGTTTCTTTGCCTTGAGAACCCCATGAATAGTAGAAAAGGCAAAATAATAGGATACTGAAAGGGGAACTCCCTGGGTCAGTAGGTGCCCAATATGCTACTGGAGATCAGTGGAGAAATAACTCCAGAAAGAATGAAGGGATGGAGCCAAAGCAAAAACAATACCCAACTGTGGATGTGACTGGTAACAGAAGCAAGGTCTGATGCTGTAAAGAGCAATATTGCATAGGAACCTGGAATGTCAGGTCCATGAATCAAGGCAAATTGGAAGTGGTCAAACAAGAGATGGCAAGGGTGAACGTCGACATTCTAGGAATCAGCAAACTAAGATGGACTGGAATGGGGGAATTTAACTCAGATGACCATTATATCTACTACTGTGGGCAGGAATCCCTTAGAAGAAATGGAGTAGCCATCATGGTCAACAGAAGAGTCCGGAATGCAGTACTTGGATGCAATCTCAAAAAAACCAGAATGAACTCTGTTCATTTCCAAGGCAAACCATGCAATATCATAGTAATCCAAGCCTATGCCCCAACCTGTAACGCTGAAGAAGCTGAAGGTGAACAGTTCTATGAAGACCTCCAAGACCATTTAGAACTAACACCCCCAAAAATTGTCCTTCTCATTATAGGGGACTGGAATGCAAAAGTAGGAAGTCAAGAAACACCTGGAGTGACAAATTTGGCCTTGGAGTATGGAATGAAGCAGGGCAAAGGCTAATAGAGTTTTGCCAAGAGAACGCGCTAGTCAGAGCAAACACCCTCTTCCAACAACACAATAGAAGACTCTGCACATGGGTATCACCAGATGCTCAACACCGAAATCAGATTGATTATATTCTTTGCAGGCAAAGATGGAGAAACTCTATACAGTCAGCAAAAACAAGACCGGGAGCTGGCTCAGATTATGAACTCTTTATTGCCAAATTCAGACTGAAATTGAAGAAAGTAGGGAAAACCACTGGACCGTTCAGGTATGACCTAAATCAAATCCCTTATGATTATACAGTGGAAGTGAGAAATAGATTTAAGGGACTAGATCTGATAGATAGAGTGCCTGATGAACTATGGACAGAGGTTTGTGACATTGTACAGGAGACAGGGATCAAGACCATCCTCATGGAAAAGAAATGCAAAAAAGCAAAATGGCTGTCTGGGGGAGGCCTTACAAATAGCTGTGAAAAGAAGAGAAATGAAAAGCAAAGAAGAAAAGGAAAGATACAAGCATTTGAATGCAGAGTTCCAAAAAATAGCAAGAAGAGATAAGAAAGCCTACCTCAGTGATCAGTGGAAAGAAAGAGAGGAAAACAGCAGAATGGGCAAGACTAGAGATCTCTTCAAGAAAATTAGAGATACAAAGGGAACATTTCATGCAAAGATGGGCTCGATAAAGGACAGAAATGGTAGGGACCTAACAGAAGCAGAAGATATTAAGAAGAGGTGGCAAGAATACACAAAGGAACTGTACAAAAAAGATCATCATGACCCAGATAATCACGATGGTGTGATCGCTCACCTAGAGCCAGACATCCTGGAATGTGAAGTCAAGTGGGCCTTTAGAAAGCATCACTATGAACAAACTAGTGGAGGTGATGGAATTCTAGTTGAGCTATTTCAAATCTTGAAAGATGATGTTGTGAAAATGCTGCACTTAATATGCCAGCAAATTTGGAAAACTCAGCAGGGGCCACAGGACTGGAAAAATGTCAGTTTTCATTCCAATCCCAAAGAAAGGCAATGCCAAAGAATGCTCAAACTACTACACAATTGCACTCATCTCACACGTTAGTAAAATAATGCTCAAAATTCTCCAAGCCAGGCTTTATCCGTACGTGAATTGTGAACTTCCAGATGTTCAAGGTGGTTTTAGAAAAGGCAGAGGAACCAGAGATCAAATTGCCAACATCTGCTGGATCATGGAAAAAACAAGAGAGTTCCAGAAAAACATCTATTTCTACTTTATTGACTATGCCAAAGCCTTTGACTGTGTGGATCCCAACAAACTGTGGAAAATTCTGAAAGAGATGGGAATACCAGACCACCTGACCTGCCTCTTGAGAAACCTATATGCAGGTCAGGATGCAATAGTTAGAAATGGACATGGAACAACAGACTGTTTCCAAATAGGAAAAGGAGTACATCAAGGCTGTATATTGTCACCCTACTTATTTAAGTTATATGCAGAGTACATCATGAGAAACGGGGGCTGGAAGAAACACAAGCTGGAATCAAGATTCCCAGGAGAAATATCAATAACCTCAGATATGCAGATGACACCAGCCTTATGGCAGAAAGTGAAGAGGAACTAAAAAGCCTCTTGAAGATAGTGAAAGAAGAGAGTGAAAAAATTTGTGTAAAGCTCAACATTCAGAAACCTAAGATCATGGCATCTCTTCCCATCACTTCATGGAAGATAAATGGGGAAACAGTGGAAACAGTGTCAGACTTTATTTTTCTGGAATCTAAAATCATTGCAGATGGTAATTGTATCCATGAAATTTAAAAATGCTTACTCCTTGTAAGGAAAGTTATGACCAACCTAGATAGCATATTGAACAGCAGATATGTTACTTTGCCAAAAAAGGTCCATCTAGTCAAAGCTATGGTTTCTCCAGTGGTCATGTATGGATGTGAGAGTTTGACTGTGAAGAAAGCTGAGCACCAAAGAATTGATGCTTTTGAACTGTGGAGTTGGAGGAGACTCATGAGAGTCCCTTGGACTGCAAGGAGATCCAACCAGTCCATCCTAAAGGAGATCAGTCCTGGGTGTTCATTGGAAGGACTGATACTGAAGCTGAAACTCCAGTACTTTGGCCACCTCATGTGAAGAGCTGACTCATTGCAAAAGACCCTGATGCTGGGAGGGATTGGGGGCAGGAGGAGAAGGGGACAACAGAGGATGAGATGGCCGGATGGCATCACTGACTCAATGGACATGAGTTTGAGTGAACTCTGGAAGTTGGTAATGGACACAGAGGCCTGGCATGCTGTGATTCATGGGGTTGCAAAGAGTTGGACATGACTGAGTGACTGAACTGAGCTGAACTGAAAGCTAGCTGTAAAGTTATGTTAAATCTGACAATGTTGCCAAACTCATTTGACCCAGCAAAAATTTGGCTTATGAAGGTTATTGTGTGTTTCACTATTTTCTCAAAACTTTCTTCCAAGCCATTTAGACTCATTCTTTGACTTCTGGTGCTGATGCATTTGCTTTAGCATAAGCAGAGTGAAAACTATGACACGCTTACTTAATGACTACTAGTACTTGTAACAGGTCATTGATACTGATACATTCTGATTTCAAAAACTTAAATGTCTAAAAATATGCATGTTATACATCAATTAAATATGGTAATGATATAAAGTTTCTATCGCTGAAAATCAAGAAAAAGGCAAAAGTCAATAACAATTAAAATGGAAAATTTAAAGGGCATGTTGCAACAGTAATAGGTTTGTTGATTACGTATTGGATTTATGGTTGAGGAAGAGACTGATAGTTGTTTCCTAGTATTCATTTTCCCCTTCTATTTCACAGCATTAGAATCCTTTAGTTTGGTATGTGGCAGCATTATTAAAAAAAAAAAAAAACTTTAAAAAGGACAGCTTTTTTCAGCATACCTTATAGCTTGGTACAATTGCATGACTAAGTTATGATTGTCGGAATATTAGCAGCAGTGATGTGCACTACTTCTACATTTTTCCCTTAACGTGAAAGGTGACACCATTACCTTCCTTTCTTCCTTGTTATTTTTCATTCAGCTGCCTAGAATGTAGACATGTAAGCTTGCATCTTGGACCTTAAGGAAGAGGCAAAAACCTTTGAATAGGAAAGCAAAAACATGGAAAAAACCACGATTCCAGACACCTTAAGCTGATTTGCTTATACTGAACCAATTAATTAAATGAGGGAGAAATAAACTTCTATTTTGTTTGTTACTTTTAGTATGGTCCCTTGTTGTAGAAATCAGAATTATGTGGCATTATAGTAATGATACCATATTGTTGTTGTTGCTTAGTCACTAAGTCTTGTCCAACTCTTTGCAACCCTATGGACAGCAGCATACCAGACTTGCCTGTCCTTCAGTATATACCTGACTTTGCTCAAACTCATGTCCATTGAGTCAGTGATGGCATCTAACCATCTCATCCTCTGTCACCCCCTTCTTATCTTGCCCTCAATCTTTCCCAGAATCAGGATCTTTTCCAATGAGTCAGTTCTTGGAGCTTCAGCTTCAGCATCAGTCCTTCCAATGAATATTTAGGACTGATTTCCTTTAGGATTGACTGGTTTACTCTCCTTGCAATCCAAGGGACTCTCAAGAGTCTTCTCCAGCACAGTTCAAAAGCATCAATTCTTCGGCGCTCAGCCTTCTTTGTGGTTCAACTGTCACATCCATACATGACTACTGGAAAAATCGTAGCTTTGACTATATGGACAATGAGGACAACCAAATGAAGTGGATGAAATTGGAGCCTATTATACAGAGTGAAACAAGCCAGAAAGAAAAACACCAATACAGTATACTAACGCAATGGCACCCCACTCCAGTACTCTTGCCTGGAAAATCCCATGGATGGAGGAGCCTGGTGGGCTGCAGTCCATGGGGTTGCTAAGAGTCAGACATGACTTAGCGACTTCACTTTCACTTTTTACTTTCACGCATTGGAGAAGGAAATGGCAACCCACTCCAGTGTTCTTGCCTGGAGAATCCCAGGGATGGGGGAGCCTGGTGGGCTGCCATCTATGGGGTCGCACATAGTTGGATACGACTGAAGCGACTTAGCAGCAGCAGCAGCAATGCATATATATGAAATTTAGAAAGATGGTAATGATAACCCTGTATGCGAGACAGCAAAAGAGACACAGATGTATAGAACAGTCTTTTGGACTCTGTGGGAGAGGGAGAGGGTGGGATGATTTGGGAGAATGGCATTGAAACATGTATAATATCATATATGGAATGAATCACCAGTCCAGGTTCGATGCGTGATACTGGATGCTTGGGGCTGGTGCACTGAGATGACCCAGAGGGATGGTACGGGGAGGGAGGAGGGAGGGGGGTTCAGGATGGGGAACACATGTATACCTGTGGCGGATTCA
>SJYQ01035456.1:44465-56130 GCA_006410935.1 Redunca redunca
GTTTGCTACTAGGATTGAAAGAATATTCCATATATCTTGTAAAACTTAAAAAAATGATTGTATCTATAAATAAACCATCTTTTTTCTGAGATAAATTCCAGTGAGATAAGTAAGAATAATTGTTACTTCAGGGATGAGGAACTTTGGGGTAAGGACGATGGATGGAAGTGTTATACTTTTCAAGCTATTTAAATTTTATAACCTAGATGTGGTTCGTGTTTACTTATTATGTTGACAGGTTTTCCTGAGCACTGCATTCATTCACTTTTATGATCCAGTATGCATTAATTTAAATTTATTTATAGATATTTAATTCTAAAATAATTATTACATCTGCTTCTTCTTTATATTTGTAGGAAAAACTGCTTTAAGTTTATTTCATGTGGTTACTTGATTATCATTACTATCAACACTTCAAACTGTGGCCAAATATGATATTTAATAAAGCCTTAACTTACTCAGAAATTTCAGGGTAAAAATATTCAATTAATCTATAAGATATTTTTAAAAAAAAATTGATACTGTCTGTGACTGTATATCAACTTAGTATTCAGAATTATTCAAATCTTTTAGTGGATAAGTGCACCCCAAATAAAGATACTCAGTTAATGAAGACAACTTGGGCTTCTCAGGTGATAATCTGCCTACCAATGCAGGAGACACAGAAATAGTGGGCTCATACCCTGGGTCAGGAAAATGTCTTGAAGTATGAAATGATAACCCACTCCAGTGTTCTTTCCTGGAAAATTCCATGGACAGAGTAGCCTGGCAGGCTGCAGTCCATGCGTTGCAGACAGTTAGACACAACTGAATGACTGAGCATGTACAGTAAGAATAACTTGCCTTTCTTTGCTCAATTTTTTTGAAAACTTCAGATAAATAAAACACTATCTCCAAAAGATTATCTGTTGAATGTAAACATACAACTTATCCAATTATCACTAGTTATCCAATTATCACTAGCTAGGGGAGAATGAAAGAATACATACTGAGAACGCGTTTGAAGAATTGGTTTTAGATGCAGAATTGCTGTCTAGAAATAAAATACAGTAGAGAGTGACAACACGTCATTTTAGCACTAAATTTCTCAGTCAGTGAGTCACCAAGTCATGTCTGACTCTTTGTGACCCCATGGACTGTAGCCCATGAGGCTCCTGTCCATGGAATTTTCCAGGCAAGAATACTGGAGTCGGTTTCCATTTCATACTCCAGGAATTTCTCAGTAATTATAGGAAATTAAGTCAGAAAAAAATCCTTATTTCTCTTAATCTTAAAAAACATAACGTTGGCATTGTACATATGTCTCATATTTTTTAAGAGAAAAAGTATAATACAGATTCATAGCTTTTCTATAAGCTTGATATCATTGACATCTTTGAATTTCCTTGTTTATGAGAGGTTGGGGAAGGAAGAAAATAAAATATCATTTTTGAGTGCTTGCAGTTTAGTCATCATACCAGCATCCTTTCTGCTAATCTTCCACCAGCCTGCATGAAGTTAATATTATTAATTATTCCTATTGCTTGTGAGTTAACTGAAACTCAGAGAGATTTTGAAAATTTCCTAAAGAAATGCAGCTGGTGAAAATTAGAACTCACATTTATCCAGATTGATGGAACACATTTTTAGAGTTAAAGCCAAAGAGATATGGTTTTTTTCACAATCAAAGATGTTACAAACAAGGACCTGCTGTATAGCACATGGAACTCTGTTTAGTGTTATGTGACAGCTTGGACAGGAGAGGAGTTTGGGGGAAAATGGATACATGTATATGTATGGCTGAGTCCCTTCACTGTTCACCTGAAACTATCATGATATTGTTAATCAGGTCTACCCCAATACAAAATAAAAAGTTTAACAGAAAAAAAGATGGTTACAAAGTCCATTGAGGACAGGTAGCTTGGAGGTTGGAGAATGAGGGCATCTTCCTGCTCACTCTTCTCAGTTAGAAATGTGAAATTATATATGGTTATCATGAATAGCTAGTCATGATTTTATTTATTTTTTTTAATTTTTATTTTAACTTTATTTTACTTTACAATACTGTGTTGGTTCTGCCATACATTGACATGAATCCACTACGGGTGTACATGCTTTCCCAAACATAAACCCCCTCCTACCTCCTACCCCATAACATCTCTCTGGGTCCTCCCCGTGCACTAGCCCCAAGCATCCTGCATCCTGCATAGGACATAGACTGGCGATTCGTTTCTTACATGATAGTATACATGTTTCAATGCCATTCTCCCATCTCATCCCACCCTCTCCCTCTCCCCCAGAGTCCAAAAGTCCGCTCTACACATCTGAGTCTCTTTTGTTGTCTCGCATACAGGGTCATCATCACCATCTTTCTAAATTCCATATATATACGTTAGTATACTGTATTGGTGTTTCTCTTTTTGGCTTACTTCACTCTGTATAATCGGCTCCAGTTCCATCCATCTCCTTAGAACTGATTCAAATGTATGCTTTTTAATGGCTGAGTAATACTCCATCGTGTATATGTACCACAGCTTTCTTATCCATTCATCTGCTGATGGACATCGAGGTTGTTTCCATGTTCTGGCTATTATAAACAGTGCTGCAATGAACATTGGGGTACATGTGTCTCTTTCTATTCTGGTTTCCTCAGTGTGTATGCCCAGCAGTGGGATTGCTGGGTCATAAGGCAATTCTATTTGCAATTTTTTAAGGAATCTCCACACTGTTCTCCATAGTGGCTGTACTAGTTTGCATTCCCACCAACAATGTAAAAGGGTTCCCTTTTCTCCACACCCTCTCCAGCATTTATTGCTTGCAGACTTCTGGATCGCAGCCATTCTGACTGGTGTGAAGTGGTACCTCATTGTGGTTTTGATTTGCATTTCTCTGATAATGAGTGATGTTGAGCATCTTTTCATGTGTTTGTTAGCCATCCGTATGTCTTCTTTGGAGAAATGTCTATTTAGGTCTTTGGCCCATTTTTTGATTGGGTCATTTATTTTTCTGGAATTGAGCTGCATAAGTTGCTTGTATATTTTTGAGATTAGTTGTTTGTCAGTTGCTTCATTTGCTATTATTTTCTCCCATTCAGAAGGCTGTCTTTTCACCTTGCTTATAGTTTCCTTTGTTGTGCAGAAGCTTTTAATTTTAATTAGATCCCAATTGTTTATTTTTGCTTTTATTTCCAGAATTCTGGGGGGTGGATCATAGAGGATCCTGCTGTGATTTATGTCAGAGAGTGTTTTGCCTATGTTCTCCTCGAGGAGTTTTATAGTTTCTGGTCTTACATTTAGATCTTTAATCCATTTTGAGTTTATTTTTGTGTGTGGTGTTAGAAAGTGATCTAGTTTCATTCTTTTACAAGTGGTTGACCAATTTTCCCAGCACCACTTGTTAAAGAGATGGTCTTTACTCCATTATATAGTCTTGCCTCCTTTGTCAAAGATAAGGTGTCCATATGTGTGTGGATTTATCTCTGGGCTTTCTATTTTGTTCCATTGATCTATATTTCTGTCTTTGTGCCAGTACCATACTGTCTTGATTTTAATCTGTTTGACCTTGGGATGAATTTCTTGTAGAAAACTTGATTATTTCTATTTCTCAAAACTCCTCACATATGTTAATTACTTCTCATATTAATTACCTTTATATAGAGAGGAAGGGGAAATTGTTGTTTATTATACAGACAGAGAGCTTGAGGGCACATTATTATAAATTGGATTATTCTGCTCAAATGCTAACTTTTCATTGAAGTCTAGCAATATCAGGAAACCTACCCCACCAACCCACACAGTAATTTAACTTTAATGCTTGGTTCACTCACCTTATTAGGATATCCCAGCTCTAGTCTAGTATCAGGACTCCCTTTTGTTTGACTTAGACAATAGATGACAAGCATCATAGTCTCTCAACTTTTAGTTGTCTCTATTTTTTTAAACATAAATTTATTTTAATTGGAGGTTAATTACTTTACAATATTGTATTGGTTTTTGCCATACTTCAACATGAATCCACCACAGGTATACCTGTGTTCCCCATCCTGAACACCCCTCCCTCCTTAAGTGACATCCTAGTTAGTTAACAACATGCTAGAAACTATCACATTTCTCAGGTTCTCATCTTCCTTTTCAAATATTTAGACATTTGACCCCATCAGCCTCCTGACAGCCCAACAGCCCAACAGACGTCTGTGTATTTCCTATTATTAACATTATTCTAGCATCTATCTTGATTGCTTTTTCATTCATCCAGTAGTCTTACTTAGTAGATATATTCAGTAGATATAACTTTTAAGTATGGTCAGGGTATTCTGCATACTCTATCTGATCTGCAACTCTAGGGAACTGAGAAAAACATCCACAACATAATGCAGAAAGATAAGAAACATAAGAAATTACAATATTCAACATTACAAGTACATACTATGTGGTGGAAAATGTGGACTTAAGAGAATAGAAAAATCATGCCAGTTGAGGTATGGATCTGAGGCCAAAGGAAACTAGAAATTCACATAAATGGCAATTCGAAGAGGATATGAATTCCAGATGGAAACATTTTATATGGAAAGACACAGAATAGGAAATCTTGCTATGAAAACATCAGGTAAGTTACCTTGATCAGAAAATAGAGGTCAATTGAGGAGTAACTGAAGATAAAGTCAGTTTGAATTAAAGTCTGAGAAGGCCTTGAAATCATGGACAAAATGTTCAAGGTCTGTCCTGTCAAAAATATTTGTGTCAGAAGAGTCTCTTGGTTAAAGAGCTGTGTTTTAGTAAAATTAATTTGACACCATTTTGTAGGGCAGGCTGTAGAAAAAGACATCTATTTTGAAAATAATATAGTAGTTCAGGCATGATAAAAATCAGGAAGTTGCAAACAACAACAAAATGAAAACTGATAAAAGTTATAAAGGAACAATCTAAGATTTCATAAAAAATATTAAGTGACATTTCTGTCATTCCAAGTCTAGTACAATCCTAGACCAAAAGCTTGACATTCAAACTTTTGATGTTTGATGTATGTGTCTGATGATGCCAACCTGCCATTATAATGTTTTAGGTCCTTCTTAGGCAGAAGATCTGCTGGTTTCACTTCTGCATTGCTCTTGAAACCTAGACAAAGCACTCTAGGAATTCAGGATATATTTGTTGAATTAAAAAAATCAGTGAATGAATTTGATGACTTCATCTTATCTGTCCAAATGTGTCTTTCATGGTTACCAGTTAGAAAGGTGCTTGGTCTTTTTATCATCCTCCTGTAGATCTCAACTTTATTCTGTGCTCGTTTCCCTTGTCTAGAATGACAAACTCTTTTATTCACTGTAAGATCTTTAAGGAAATAAATCTTTTTCTATCCAATTATCAGTTATTGTCCTTTAAAGTCATATCTACAGTCTAGCAATTGTTTATTGTCTTCATGTTGAGCTCTAGCTGATTACCATATCTAATAGGATAACTTCTCAGAGAACCAGTGTGTACATAACCTACTTTAATGTGCTCTTTTTTCCATCATTGAAAGACACTGAGAGTGTTAGTTGCTCAGTCATGTCTGACTCTTTGTGACCCCATGGACTATAGCCTGCCAGACTCCTCTGTCCATGGAGTTCTTCAGGAAAGTATACTGGAGTGGGTAGCCATTCCCTTCTCCAGAGGATTTTCCCAATCCAGTGATTGAACCCAGGACACCTGCATTGCAGGTGGATCTTTACCATCTGAGCCACCAGGGGAGCCCCAATTTCCATTACTGGGTAAATGCATAAAAAGCATCAAGTGAATGATAATGATTTTGATTGATTCTCTCTCCACTTTCCTCCTTTAAAGACATCATCAGCTGGTGAGATAATAATTATGGTTAATCCTAGGTCAACTCCCTAGGATGAATATAAGGAACAATTTTCTATGCATCATTACTATTGTGAAATGAGGTGAATTGTAAGTGGCAAAATAATTTGTTGAGGATGAGAAATTATGTTGGTTAACCACTGTTAGGATTCTAAGTACCTACTGAAAATAATCAAAGAAATCATTGACTTATATGTGCTAATGGATTTACATTAGCCATGGTTTCTTAGAAAAGTAATTCTGAAAGTCATCACAAATAAAGTTAGAAAGAACACCCAGAAATAATGTAAAAATATTTTTAAAATGTATAAAACTAGATTGCCTAGTTTTCTTTAAGAGATTTTTTAAAAAATTAAATCCTTCTCAAAAGATAGCAAAAGTTGCAATTTTCATTCCAAGATACTGAACAGAGTGGGAAACAAGATGTTACAGAAATGAAGAATTTAGAAGATATTTAACTAGCTAGGATATTGTGATCAGAACAATAGGAGAATCTCAGATCTGCTGTTGTTCACTCACTCAGTGTGCTCAACTCTTTGTGACCCCATGGACTGCAGCACATCAGACTTCCCTGTCCTTCACTATCTCATGGAATTTACTCAAACTCATGTCCATTGAATTGATGACACCATCCAACTATTTCATTGTCTGTTACCCTCTTCTCCTCCTGCCCTCAACATTTCCCAGGATCAGAGTCTTTTCCAATAAGTCAGCTCTTTGGCATCAGGTGTCAAAGTATTGGAGGAAGCTTCAGTTTCAGCATCAGTCCTTCCAATGAAAATTCAAGGTGGATTTACTTTAGAATTGACTGGTTTGATATCCTTGATGTTCAAACGACTCTAAAGAGTCTTCTTCAGCATCATAGTTCTAAAGCATCAATTATTCGGTGCTCAGCCTCCTTTATGGTCTAACTCTCATGCCCAAACACGACTCCTGGAAAAACCATAGCTTTGACTATACAAATCTTTGTCGACAAAGTGATGTCTCTACTTTTAAATATGCAGTCTAGGTTTGTCAAAACTTTTCTTCAAAGGAACAAGTATCTTTGAATTTCATGGGTGCAGTCACCATATGCAGTGATTTTGAAGCCAAATAAAATAAAGTCTGTCATTGTTTCTGCTTTTCCCCCATCTATTTGCCATGCTTAGTGGTAAAGAATCCACCTACATTGAAGGAGACCCGGGTTCAGTCCCTGGGTTAGGAAGATCCCCTGGAGAAGGAAATGGCAACCCACTCTGTGTTCTTGCCTGGAGAATCCCATGGACCCAAGAGCCAGGCGGGCTGCAACTGCTACTGCTAAGTCGCTTCAGTCATGTCCGACTCTGTGCAATCCCATAGACAGCAGCACACCAGGCTCCACCGTTCCTGGAATTCTCCAGGCAAGAACGCTAGAGTGGGTCGCCATTTCCTTCTCCAACGAATGAGTGAAAAGTGAAAGTGAAGGCACTCAGTTGTGTCTGACTCTTAGCGACCCCATGGACTGCAGCCTACCAGGCTCCTCCATCCATGGGATTTTCCAGGCAAGAGTACTGGAGTGGGGTGCCATTGCCTTCTCCTGCGGGCTGCAAAGAGGGTCGCAAAGAGTCAGACACAACTGAAGCAACTTATCATGCACACACAATGGGACTGGATACCATGATCTTTGTTTTTTGAGTGTTGAGTTTTAAGCCAGTTTTTTCACTCTCCTTTCACCTTCAAGAGATTCTTTAGTTCCTCTTTGCTTTCTGCCATTAGGATGGTGTTGTATGCATATCTGAGGTTATTGATATTTCTACTGGCAGTCTTGATTCCAACTTGTGATTCTTCCAGCCCAGTATTTTGCGTGATTATACTCTGCATATAAAGTAAATAAGCCATATCTAGTTCTTTGTAATAACAATTCATAAAATATACTGTACAGGTGCTTGAGATGGTTAAATAATCTCCTTTAGGAACATATGCTTTTGGTATATAATCTAACTTTTGAAATTGAGTGGCTCTTTGAACCAAGGTCAGAAATAAAACCTTATGAGGTATAAAAACTAGGAAATTTTGTTTAATGACACTGATAAATATTATCTCCTCTTTATAAGCACCAATTATAAATTGGTTAGGGCTTCCCTGGTAGCTCAGCTGATAAAGAATCTGATTGTAATGCAGGAGACTCTGGTTCAATTCCTGGGTCAGGAAGATCTAGAGAAGGGAGAGTCTACCCACTCCAAGATTCTTGGGCTTCCCTGGTGGCTCAGAGTGTAAAGAATCTACCTGCAATGTAGGAGACCTAGGTTCAGTCCCTGGGTTGGGAAGATCCCTTGGAGGAGGGCATGGCAACCCACTCCAGTGTTCTTGCCTGAAGAGTTGCTATAGACAGAGGAGCCTGGGGGGCTACAGTCATTAGGGTTGCAAAGAGTCAGAGTGACTGAGTGACTAAGCACAGCATAGCACATAAATTGGTTAGGCCCTCTTCTTCATAGTACAAATAATTCTTGGGAAGTTCACTTTTATTAGTCATAAGATCTTTTAGTAATCATTTCATACAAACTCCAACAGATATTTCCTGAATCCCAGCTTGTGATTATTGTGAAATTCATGAAAAGATTAATAAAACTTATTTTCTGCTATTATAAAGAATACAGGTGGAAGGGTTGGGGAATGGTAGATATATCTGAAGACAGGATATTTCAATATACTCTTTGCAGTATGCTCAAGGAGATGTGAAGGTACAGAATGAGGGCCCCAGAGTAGTAGGTAAATTCATCTGAAGGATTTTAACATTTTTCTTCAAATCCTAGCTGAGCTTACTAGGAGAGAGTCTCATGATAGACATCAACATACTTAAAATTAAGGGACAGCCTAAACGACATGTTGAGCATAGAAAGTTAAAGCTAAAATACATAATTATAAGGTCAAAAGACCTTATAGTGGATGTAGCAATACCAAACAAAATTTTCCTGGTTTTATTATTCTGACAAGATATTATTGTAAGATTATTTTTTTTTAATTTAGGCTTTTATATTGCTCCATTCTTTTAATATAAAATATGTTCTCAGAGCTTTATTTGTAGATAAAAAACTACCAAGAAAAATTTCCCAACCTAATTACTTCATATGCATTCCTTTAAATATATGATACATCAAAAGCAATTGCTTATCATGTCATTTTGATTTATAAACATTTTTTAACATGATAAAAGGTCAAGGGACATGTATTTTCTGAATACCATAATTCATTTTATTAATTTCTATTAAGAGGAGAGTAAAAAAGTTGGCTTAAAGCTCAACATTCAGAAAACGAAGATCATGGCATCTGGTCCCATCACTTCNGGAGGACAGAGGATGAGATAGCTGGATGGCATCACTAACTCAATGGACGTGAGTCTGAGTGAACTCCGGGAGTTGGTGATGGACAGGGAAGCCTGGCGTGCTGCGATTCATGGTGTCACAGAGTCGGACACGACTGAGTGACTGAACTGAACTGAACTGAAAGAACAAATTTCCTTGAACACAATAAAGATAAGTTACTCAAATTAATTTTAACCATTATATCGCATAATTGAGAAGAAAAACAGTTTTTCCTCTCCAAACAGCTTTTATTATTATTGGATTGTTAACATATAGCTAAAGTTTTCAGGGGAAAGTTTTAACTTATTTATTCAACAATATTTATAAAGCAGGGCTTCCCTAATGGCTCAGGGGTAAAGAATCCACCTTCCAATGCTGGAGACTTGAGTTTGATCCCTGGGTCAGGAACATACTGTGGAGTAGGAAATGGCAACCCACTTCAGTCTTCTTGCATTCTTGCCTGGAAATTCCCATGGACAGAGGAGCCTGGTTGGCTACAGTCCATGGGGTTGCAAGAGAATCAGACATGACTTAGCAACTAAGCAACACCAACAATGGTATGTACATCTGTGTGTGTGTGTGTGCACGCATTCAGTTCAGTTCAGTTGCTCAGTTGTGTCCGACTCTGTGACCCCATGGACTGCAGCACTCCAGACTTACCTGTCTATCACCAACTCCCAGACCTCACTCAAACACATGTCCATTGAGTCGGTGATGCCATGCAATCGTCTCATCTTCGGTCATCCCCTTCTCCTCCTGCCTTCAATTTTTCCCAGCATCAGGGTCTTTTCCAATGAGTCAGTTATTCACATAAGATGGCCAAAGTATTGGATTTTCAGCTTCAGCATCAGTCCTTCCAATAAATATTCAGGACTGATTTCCTTTAGGCTTAACTGTTTGAATCTCCTTTGCAGTCCAAGGGACTCTCAAGAGTCTTCTCCACCACAGTTCAAAAGCATCAGTTCTTCAGCACTCAGCTTTCTTTATAGTCCAACTCTCACATCCATACATGACTACTGGAAAAAACCATAGCTTTGACTAGATGGACCTTTGTCAGCAAAGTAATGTCTCTGTTTTTTAATATACTGTCTAGGCTGGTCATAGCTTTTCTTCCTAAGAGCAATTGTCTTTCAATTTCATGGCTGCAGTCACCATTTGCAGTGATTTTGGAGCCAAAGAAAATAAAGTCTGACACTGTTTCCATTGTTTTCCCATCTTTGCCATGAAGAGATTGGACCAGGTGTCATGATCTTAGTTTTCTGAATGTCGAGTTTTAAGTCAGCTTTTTCACTCTCCTCTTTCACTTTCATCAAGAGGCTCTTTAGTTCTTCCCTTTCTGCCATAAGGGTGATGTCATCTGTGTCTCTGAGGTTATTGATATTTCTCCCAGAAATCTTGATTCCAGCTTGTGCTTCATCCAGTCTGGCATTTTGCATGATGCACTCTACATATAAGTTAAATAAGGAAGGTGACAATATGCAACTGTGATGTACTCCTTTCCCGATTTGGAACCAGTCTGTTGCTCCATGTCTGATTCCAAATGTTGCTTCTTGACCTGCATGCTGATTTCTCAGGAGGCCAGTAAGGTGGTCTGGTATTCCCATTTCTTGAAGAATTTTCCACAGTTTGTTGTGATCCATACAGTCAAATGCTTTGGCATACTCAATAAAGCAGAAGTAGATGTTTTCTGGAACTCTTTTGCTTTCTTGATGTTCCAACAGATGTTGGCAATTTGATCTCTGTTTCCTTTGCTTTTTTGAAATCCTTCTTGACCATCTGGAAAATCAGAGTTTATGTTCTGTTGAAGCCTGGCTTAGAGAATTTTGCGCATTACTTTGCTAGCGTGTGAAATGAGTGTAATTGTACAATAGTTTGAACATTCTTTGGCATTGCCTTTTTTGGATTGGAATGAAAACTGACCTTTTCCAGTCCTGTGGGCACAGATGAGTTTGCAGTTTTCTCAGCAGTGGCTAAACTCAGCAAACTATATATACATCTTCTGGCTGGATTCAGACTATATTTTGAAGATAGAACAAACAGAATATGACACATTAGCTTGAGCATATGAGTAAAAAGAGGAAGTCAAGACTGACTGCAATGTTTTGACCTGAGCATCTGGAAATATAAAATTGATAAAAATGAGACTGAGAATAGAGTGAGTCTGAGAGCCAAGAACAGGAAATATGGACCTGTTTTGTTTAAGGAGTTTGCTTGAAATCTTAGTTGAAAACTTGAATGGGCAACTAGATAATGACTCTGGAACTCTGGAGAAATTTGTGATATGTACTTAAATTTGGAGTCCATATAGAACTGATGTTCAAACTCAGGAGATATTATTATCAAAGAGGTGAGTGTATATAAGAAAGAGAAAACATGAATCCGCCACGGGTGTACTCATGTTCCCAATCCTGAACCCCCCTCCCACCTCCCTCCCCATACCATTCCTCTGGGTCATCCCAGTGTACCAGGCCCAAGCATCATGGCAAAAACAATACAATATTGTAAAGTAAAAAAAAAAAAAAA
>SJYQ01035456.1:56171-67722 GCA_006410935.1 Redunca redunca
AAAAAAAAAAAAAAAAAAAAAAGAAAGAAAGAGAAAACAAGGGATGAATCCCCAACATACTTCAATATTATGTCATCAGGAAAAACACAGTAGACTGAGAGGTAAAGACTAGTAAAGTAGAAGGAAAACCAGGAGAGTACAATCTGAAAGCCAAGTGAAGAGAGTAGGTAAACAACCATGGATTAAGCTGAGTTTAGTAACATGGAGGGGATATTATGGACATTTTCAAAAGCAGTTATGTCAGAATTGGTGTGTGAAAATCTAATTAACATGTGTTTACATAGAATGGAAAGAGATAAATTGGATAGTGCACGAACTAGCCTCAACTCTTTCAAGGAGTTTGGCTGCAAACATATTAGAGAAACAGCAGTACAGACAGAGGAGGTGAGTTGTTCGGAAAATTCCTTTAAGATAGCAGATAACAGTATCCTCTTGTGCTGATGGTTATAATCTGGTAAAGAAGCATTAATAATGCAGGAATCAAAGAGGAGCAGTCTTTAAAATGACATGAGAGAAAATGGGAATTAGTATACAAGTGGACAAACTGGCTTTAGATAACAGCATGGGTGTGATCACTCACCTAGAGCTAGACATTCTGGAATGTCAAGTGGGCCTTAGGAAGCATCACTAAGAACAAAGCTAGTGTAGGTGATGGAATACCAGTTGAAATATTTCAAATCCTAAAAGATGATGCTGTAAAAGTACTGCACTCAATATGCCAGCAAATTTAGAAAACTCAGCAGTGGCCACAGGACTGGAAAAGATCAGTTTTATTCCCATCCCAAAGAAAGGCAATGCCAAAGAATGTTCAAACTACTGCACAATTGTACTCATCTCACACGCTAGAAAAGTAATGCACAAAATTCTCCAAGTCAGGCTTCAACAGACATGAACAATGAACTTCCCAGTATTCAAGCTGGATTTCAAAAAAGCAGGAGAACCAGAGAGCAAATTGCCAACATTCATTGGATCATCAAAAAAACAACAACCTTACCTGCCTCCTGAGAAATCTGCATGCAGGTCAAGAAGCAACAGTTGGAATCAGACATGGAACAACAGACGGGTTCCAAATCAGGACAGGAATACATGAAGGTTGCACTTTGTCACCCTGTTTATTTAATTTATATCCAGAGTACATCAGGTGAAATGCCAGGCTGATGAAGCACAAGCTGGAATCAAGATTTCTGGGAGAAATATCAATAACCTCAGAGACACAGATGACACCACTCTTATGGCAGAAAGCGAAGAAGTAAAGAGCCTCTTGATGAAAGTGAAAGAGGAGAGTGAAAAAGCTGACTTAAAACTCAACATTCAGAAAATTAAGATCATGACATCTGGTCCCATCACTTCATGGCAAAGATGGGGAAACAATGAAAGTGGTGTCAGACTTTGTTTTCTTTGGCTCCAAAATCACTGCAAATAGTGACTGCAGCCATGAAATTGAAAAACGCTCCTTGGAAGAAAAGCTATGACCAGCCTAGACAGTATATTAAAAAACAGAGACATTACTTTGCTGACAAAGGTCAATCTAGTCAAGGCTCTGGTTTTTCCAGTAGTCATGTATGGATGTGAGAGTTGGTCTGTGAAGAAGGCTGAGTGCTGAAGAACTGATGCTTTTGAACTGTGGTGTTGGAGAAGACTCTTGAGAGTCCCTTGGACTGCAAGGAGATTCAAACAGTTAAGCCTAAAGGAAATCAGTCCTGAATATTTATTGGAAGGACTGATGCTGAAGCTGAAATTCCAATACTTTGGCTACCTAATGAGAAGAACTGACTCATTGGAAAAGACCCTGATGCTGGGAAAAATTGAAGGCAGGAGGAGAAGGGAAACACAGAGGATGAGATAGTTGGATGGGATCACTGACTCAATGAACATGAGTTTGAGCAAGCTCCAAGAGTTCGTTATGGATAGGGAAACCTGGTGTGCTGCAGTCCATGGGGTTGCAAAGGGTCAGACATAACTGAGTAATCTGAACTGAACAACATGGATGATTAATCTTTTAACAATCAGAAAGGTAGAATAATATATATACAGATACTGATAACAGAGTTGATGAGATGGAAGGTTTCTGCTTTTGCTTCAACTTCATTAGTGAAATGGGAATTAAGGCCCCATGGTGAAATGGGAAGTTAGTGAAATGGGAAGTGAGATTGGGAATAAGGATGGTGATACAAATTTGAATAAATGAGAAGGTGGAAATTGAGAGTGAGAATGTTTTGCTGTTCAGTGTTAGGGTCTAATGGGGAATGTGGTCATGAATTTAAAATGAACATTAAAAGCTGTTTATGTTTATCTTCAGCTTATTCACTTATACATGTACAGGTGGAAAGTTGAATTCAACTAGGACTGTGGTTTTGCCCTACCATGAAGAAGATAGAGAGCAGCAAGAAAATTGAGAATATATGCATGAGAGTGACTCTAATGATTAACAGTGGAATTGAGCTGAATAAAGAAGGGGACTACTGCACAATGGGGCTCATTTCACATGCTAGCAAGGTAATGCTCAAAATCCTTGAAGCAACAATATGAAAAGGCAAAAAGATAGGCCACTGAAAGATGAACTCCCCCGATCAGTAGATGCCCAATATGCTACTGGAGATCAGTGGAGAAATAACTCCAGAAAGAATGAAGGGATGAAGCCAAAGCAAAAACAACACCCAGTTGGGGATGGGACTGGTGATAGAAGCAAGGTTCAATGCTGTAAAGAGCAATATTGCTCTTTACAATAGGTTTTATACGAACCTGGAATGTTAGGTCCATGAATCAAGGCAAATTGGAAGTGATCAAACAGGAAATGACAAGAGTGAACATTGACATTCTAGGAATCAGCGAACTAAGATGGACTGGAATGGGTGAATTTAACTCAGATGATCATTATATCTACTACTGTGGGCAAGAATCCCTCAGAAGAAATGGAGTAGCCATCATAGTCAACAAAAGAGTCTGAAATGCAGTACTTGGGTGCAATCTCAAAAACAACAGAATGATCTTTGTTCATTTCCAAGGAAAACCATTCAATATCACAGTAATCCAAGTCTATGCCCCGACCAGTAACGCTGAAGAAGCTGAAGTTGAACAGTTCTATGAAGACCTACAAGACCTTCTAGAACTAACAGCCCCCAGAAGATGTCCTTTTCATTATAGGGGACTGGAATGCAAAAGTAGGAAGTCAAGAAACACCTGCCAAAGTTGGCCCTGGAGTACAGAATGAAGCTGGGCAAAGGCTGGCAAGAGAACGCACTGGTCATAGCAAACACCCTCTTCCAACAACACAAGAGAAGACTCTACACATAGACATCACCAGATGGTCGACACCAAAATCAGATTGATTATATTCTTTGCAGCCAAAGATGGAGAAGCTCTATACAGTCAGCAAAAAGAAGACTGGGAGCTGACTGTGGCTTAGATCATGAACTCCTTATTATCAAATTCAGACTGAAATTGAATAAAGTAGGGAAAACCACTAGACCATTCAGTTATGACCTAAATCAAATCCCTTATGACTATACAGTGGAAGTGAGAAATAGGGACTAGATCTGATAGAATGCCTGACGAACTATGGATGGAGGTTCGTGGCATTGTACAGAAGACAGGAATCAAGACACAAGAAAAAGAAATGCAAAAAAATAAAATGGCTGTCTGAGGAGACCTTACAAATGGCTGTGAAAAGAAGGGAAGCAAAAAGCAAAGGAGAAAAGGAAAGATATACCCATTTGAATGCAGAGTTCCAAAGAATAGCAAGGAGAGATAAGAAAGCCTTCCTCAGAGATCAATGCAAAGAAATAGAGGAAAATTATAGAATGGGAAAGATTAGAGATTACTTCAAGAAAATTAGAGATGCCAAGGGAACATTTCATGCAAAGATGGGCTCCATAAAGGACAGAAATGGTATGGACCTAACAGAAGCAGAAGATGTTAAGAAGAGGTAGCAAGAATACAGAGAAGAATTATACAAAAAAGATCTTCACAACTCAGATAATTACGATGGTGTGATCGCTCACCTAGAGCCAGGCATCCTGGAATGTGAAGTCAAGTGGCCTTAGGAAGCATCACTACAAACAAAGCTAGTGGAGGTGATGGAATTCCAGTTGAGCTCTTTCAAATCCTGAAAGATGATGTGAAAGTGCTGCACTCAATATGCCAGCAAATTTGGAAAACTCAGCAGTGACCACAGGAATGGAAAATGTCAGTTTTCATTCCAGTCCCAAAGAAAGGCAATGCCAAAGAATGCTCAAAATACCGCACACTTGGACTCATCTCACACACTAGTATAGTAATACTTAAAATTCTCCAAGCCAGGCTTCAGCAATATGTGAACCATGAAATTCCAGATGTTCAAGCTGGTTTTAGAGAAGGCAGAGGAAACAGAGATCAAATTGCCAACATCCACTGGATCATGGAAAAAGCGAGAGAGTTCCAGAAAAACATCTATTTCTGCCTTATTGACTATGCCAAAGCCTTTGACTGTGTGGATCACAATAAACTGTGGAAAATTCTGAAAGAGATGGAATAGCAGACCACTTGACCTGCTTCTTGAGAAATCTATATTTAGGTCAGGAAGCAACAGTTAGAACTGGACATGGAACAACAGACTGGTTCCAAATAGGAAAAGGAGTACATCAAGGCTGTATATTGTCACCCTAGTTATTTAACTTATATGCAGAGTACATCATGAGAAACGCTGGGCTGGAAGAAGCACAAGCTGGAATCAAGATTGCTGGGAGAAATATCAGTAACTTCAGATATGCAGATAACAGCACCCTTATGGCAAAAAGTGAAGAAAAACGAAAGAGCCTCTTGATGAAAGTGAAAGAGGAGAGTGAAAAAGTTGGCTTAAAGCTCAACATTCAGAAAACAAAGATCATGGCATCTGGTCCCACCACTTCATGGGAAATAGACGGGGAAACAGTGGAAACAGTGACTTGCTTTATTTTTCTGGGCTCCAGAATCACTGCAGATGGTGATTGCAGCCATGAAATTAAAAGACGCTTACTCATTGGAAGGAAAGTTATGACCAACCTAGACAGCATATTAAAAAACAGAGACATTACTTTGTCAACGAAGGTCCATCTAGTCAAGGTTATGGTTTTTACAGTGGTCGTGTCTGGATGTGAGAGTTGGACTATAAAGAAAGCTGAGCACCGAAGAATTGATGCTTTTGAACTGTGGTGTTGGAGAAGACTCTTGAGAGTCCCTTGGACTGTAAGGAGATCCAACCAGTCCATCCTAAAGGAGATCAGTCCTGGGTGTTCATTGGATGGACTGATGTTGAAGGTGAAACTCCAATACTTTGGCCACCTGATGTGAAGAGCTGACTCACTGGAAAAGACCATGATGCTGTGAAGGATTGAGGGCAGGAGGAGACGGGGACGACAGAGGATGAGATTGTTGGATAGCATCACTGACTCAGTGGACATTGGTTTGGGTGGACTGCGGGATTTGGTGATGACGGGGGGCCTGGCTTGCTGCAGTTCATGGGGTCACAAAGGGCCGGACAATACTGAGCGACTGAATTGAACTGAGGCTTCAACAGTATGTAAACTGAGAAGTCACACATGCTCAAGCTGAATTTAGAAAACGCAGAGGAACAAAAGATCCAATTGCCAACATCCATTGGATCATAGAAAAAGCAAGCAAATTCCAGGAAAACATCTATTTCTCCTTCACTGACTACAATAAAGCCTTTCACTGTGTGGATCACAACAAACTGTGGAAAATTCTTAAAGAAATAGAATAAAAGACCAGCTTACCTACCTCCTGAGCAACTTGTATGCAGGCCAGGAAGCAACAGTTAGAACCAAACGTGGTACCATGGACTGGTTGAAAATTGCGACAGGAGTGCATCAAGGTTGTATATTGTCACCCTACTTATTTAACTGATACGCAGAGTACCTGATGTGAAATGCCAGGCTGGATGAAATACAAGCTGGAATCAAGGTTTTTGGGAGAAATATCAATAACCTCAGATATGTAGATGACACCGTAATGGCAGAAAGCTAAATGGAACCTAAAGGGCCTTGATGAAGGTGAAATAGGAGAGCAAAAATGCTGACTTAAAACTCAACATTTAGAAAACTAAGATCGTGGCATCTGGTCCCATCACCTCATGGCAAATAAATAGCAAAACATGGAAACAGTGACATACTTTATTTTCTTGGGCTCCAAAATCTCTGCGGATAGTGACTGCAGTAATGAAATTCAAAGATGTTTGCTCTTTGAAAGAAAAGCTATGACAAACCTAGATAGCATATTTAAAAGCAGAGACATCACTTTGCTGACAAAGTCCCTATAGTCAAAGCTATGGTTTTTCCAACAGTCATGTACAGGCATGAAAGTTGGACGATAAAAAGGCTGAGCACTGAAGAATTAATGCTTTCAAATTGTGGTGCTGGAGAAGATTCTTGAGAGTTCCTTGAATAGCAAGGAGATCAAACCAGTCAATCATAAAGGAAATCAACTCTGAATATTCCCTGGGAGGACTGATGCTAATCTGCAGCTCCAACACTTCAGCCACCTGATGCAAAGACCTGACTCACTGGAAAAGACTCTGATGGTGGGAAATATTGACAGCTGGAAGAGGTGGAGGTGACAGAGGATGAGATAGTTAGATGGATTCATCAACTCAATGGACATAAATTTGAGTAAGCTCCAGGTGTTGGTGATGGACAGGGAAGCCTGGTGTGCTACAGTCCATGGGGTCACAGAGTCAGACACAACTGAGTGACTGAGCTGAAAATGACTCACAATAAGTGTTCATGGGGATATGATCTTTTTTATATAAATTTATTTGTTTTAATTGGAGGCTAGTTACTTTACAATATTATGGATATGATCTGTTGACTTGAACTTTTTAGAGCCTGGAGTGGTGTATTCAGGGGGGTTGATGTGAAAGTGATAATGGAAGACAAGAAAAAAGGGTTGTGTGCAGATATATTGTGTCTGCTATGGCTGCTGCACCAGCCAGGAGAGAAAAAACAGGTCTGCAGTTCCTAGACTGCTCACATTTTCTTCCAGCCTCTTAACTCTCGCCTTGCTTACCATGGTTTCAGCGAACAGTGTGCACAGTGAGATACAGCAAGACACTTGGCGCTGTGAGCAGGATGGGGAACAATACATTGTAAGAGACATGGGTTTGATACCTGGGTCAGGATTCTCTGAAGAGGAAATGGCAACCTACACCAGTATCCTTGCCTGGAGAACCCCATGGACAGAGGATCCTGGTGGGTGACAGCCCATAGGTTTCAAAGAACCAGGCATGACTGAAGCAACTGAGCAGCAGCATGGCAGCATGGACGAAGAAAATAAAGTTCAAAAGGTGAAGTGACTTGTCCAAAGTTGCTCGCTTCATAGGAAAGCTGGGGCCAAACTACTGTCTGATTTCAAGTGCAGCATTTTTAAAATCTCATCTCAGTGCAATCCTCTTCAAGTGCTTTTGCTTGGATAGTGGGAAATATTGGCATGGTTTCCAGTGGGATTCCAGACTGTACTCACATGTCACCCAAAGAGATTCTGTCCATACATATTCAACTTCTGGTCTCTGATTTTGTTTGAAAGAAAAGAACTGTTGGTAAAATAATATTTTAAAATTGTCATATTGATACATTTGTTCCTATGACATTATGTAATATTGACTATATTTAGTAGCTACGCTCGGATGTTCCAGGTAAGGTGGGTAGAACTTTTCCTTCTCCATCTGGAGGGGTATTTATGTGGTGTCTTCTTAGGTTTGAAGGTTAAGAGTGGGGTCTGTATCAGTCTAATTGCCAGTACTTTAATTGGTTGGATATTTGTGTGAGACTAAATAGTCACTTACTTCTGTCATTCCAAAGGGGGAAAAAATGCAATAAGGTAAAGAAGATCTGTGTGTCATGACAATACTTTAACATTGTAATAATTAAAGCTTCTCCTAGCTGACTAGCTAAGCTCTGACTTAGAACAGGCACTATTTACTCTATAATTAGGGTACTGGCTTACTAGAATGAAAATCTTACTACTTTTTGATTCCTGTTAGAAGAGGCTTACAGCTGCACAGTTATATTCAGTGACATAAGAAATAAATTATTGATTTTTTCGGGGGAGGACAGAAGATTAAATTTTATTGAAAAACATAAAGGAGGTGAAATTATGGATCATTTATAAACAATAAGAAAAAAATTTTGGGGGTTTTTTGCTTGCAAAAATATTATTAAATTGCTGCATAAGTAAAAGTGACTTTGGCAGAAACATTAGATTGTTTAGTAAGTATTCCAAATCTCTTAAGAATGTTGAATGTATAAAGTGGGCTGTATTAGATCTATTTAATAATTCACAGCAATATATACTACCTGTATTCCTTTTAAAATTCTTATTATTTCCTGATGATTTGTGACCCTAATTTAAGCCCCTGATCTATCTGGAATAGAGTCAAGATTAAAATATATTTTATAGCATGTTCAACACATTAAAATGGGATCAATCTGAGGAAGCAGATCACTTCTTCAAGTCAGTCAGTAAAGACTTTTATATTTATACTCAGATACTGAAACTAAAATATTGAATTATTTTAGTTTTGAATTCAGTATAGTTTAATTAGGAGCAAATTCCCTCATTTGAGATAAAGTAGTCCTAGTTTGTTTTTGTATAGAAATAATTTTTCAATTTTGATCAAGTGGAAAAAGATATAACGACATGAGTAAAGGATTTTGACATAAGTGCTGGAGAGCTATTGAGTGTAAGAGAGAGCTGCAAGAAGGAAAGCCAAATTGAAGGCTACTGTAGAAAGCAAAGTATAAGGTGATAAGAATCTGGACTGAATAACAATGGAAATGAAGCAGAATGGGCAATTATATGAGATGCCTCAAAGCAGCAGATCAACAGGAGTTAGAAAACTGAGCAAAGGCCATGAATTAAAGGAAAGGTGATTCAAAGCATACTGCAGGATTCCAAGCATAAAAGATTGATAAAACTGTTAGACCTGTTATAAGAGATTATAGAAGAGATAACAGATTTGAAAGAAAAATAGAGAAAATAATGAATTTGCTTGACTTTGGGGCAAAATTAGGACATTTGTTTAGAAATCCCCCTTGAAGACAAAGAGATATGGAACTAAATTTTTGCCTATATGAGATATATCTATATCTTAGGAATCTCTGGGAATCATCAGATTTAAGATAGTAATTGTAGCTCAGGAACTGATTATTAGTCTAATGGAGTGACTGAAAAAAGAACAGAAAACACGGAACTAGACCTTAAGGAAACACATAAGTTGACATAGTTCATGCTAGAAATCATGGAGGAAGTATAAGAGAATCAGATCTTAATGCAAGTCACAGTTAGGTGACAATTATAATATCCTGGAAATGTTGATGAGATAAACAGTAAATGAGTATATGAAATTCAGTTTGAATTTAAAGAAGTATTATTTAACCCCAAATTCTAAAATTCTACAATCTTTCAATCCTTAAGAGTTTCTGAAGCCACTCTATGTTGAAAAAAGTAAAATGTACTCATTTTGGCTGTCATATATATTTTGAAAAGTAAACATTAATTTGGTTAAATGTTAGAAATAACACAGTGTAAGAACACGTGGACTTATGTCTTTAATACTGACACTAAAATGGAAATTCATAGGACCAAAATATCCAGATGAAAAGAAACCATTCATCTGAATGATTTATTTTTACATAATGTCTACATCTTGATGCACCCAAGTAATTGATAACATTTATAATATTTTGTGTAATATTGAACTTTTTTGGTAATCCTCTTTCTTTGTAATTGTGCTTATGATGGTAAGTAAAAATACCAAGAACTTGTAAATTGTGCATTTGTGTGTTTTAGGTGTTTCTATAATTTTAGGAGATTTTTTTCTTTGAATACTTCATCCCTGGTTTTTCAAAAGTACTGTGTGTATATGTGTTTGTGTGTGTGTCCATCTGTTTATTGCTGTCAATAGAATACTTCATTATCATGGGTGTGGGGAAGAGTTTTTATGCCACTGTATATAATATTATTATCAAAACTATCTACCTAAATGATTTTTTTTGTGTATATATATATATATGTATACAGACACAATTCCTTCAGAAGACACCTACCAAGGCAAATGCAGGTTTCCAGTGTTGATTTTGGCATGGGCACAGAACCCATTTTACAAAGAGGAGAAACAACCACCAGCATTGGGAGAATAAAACCAGAGCTCTACAAACAGAAATCAGTGGACTCTGAGGACAACAGGAAAGAAGATGTCAAAACCTGTGGAAAGCTTAATTTCACCCTCCAGTATGACTATGAAAATGAACTTCTAGTGGTGAAAATTATCAAAGCCTTAGATCTCCCTGCTAAAGACTTCATGGGAACTTCTGACCCTTATGTGAAGATGTATCTTCTTCCAGATAGGAAAAAGAAATTTCAGACTCGTGTGCACAGAAAGACTTTAAATCCTCTGTTTGATGAAACTTTTCAGTTTCCTGTAGCATATGATCAACTAAGCAGCAGAAAACTACATTTCAGTGTGTATGATTTTGACAGATTTTCTAGACATGACATGATTGGGGAAGTGATTTTTGATAATTTGTTTGAAGCCTCTGATCTCTCCAGAGAAGCCACAGTATGGAAAGATATTCATTGTGCTACCACAGTAAGTTATAATTCTGCCAATATATTCCTTTTATTTGACCTGCAGTGATATGTAAAACTAATTTTTACCCAGATTAGTTTTAAAAAGTTAGGGAAATTTTGTCCTAAATACCTGAAAACAGTGTATGAATTACATATGTACATAAATAATTCAGGTACTTAACACTATCTAGGTAGTATTAGTGATTATATACATAAAAGAATCTTTTCCTTTAATATCTAACCTTTGTTTCTACACTTCCTGTTTTGAGGAAGTTCATTACTTCACCATACTGGACAGTTCCTATAATTTGCCAAAAGTAACAGGCCTTTTCACTTGTAAAATATTTAACTTATTCTCTACAGTCAATTTGCAAATAGTTATTGATTTTCATTATTTAAGATTTCATTCCTCAGGTTTAACCTAAAATGTAGTTTGATGCCATTTGGAAAGGCCTTGAATGGGCTTAAAACAGCCCACTCCTTCAGAAGCTTTTGTGGAATTCATAAAATTATACCATTTGAAATGGCAAATAATGAGGAAGTGATTGGTTTACATTCAGTTCAGTTCAGTTCAGTCACTCACTTGTGTCCGACTCTTTGCAATCCCATGGACTGCAGCACCCCAGGCCTCCCTGTCCACCACCAAATCCCAGAGAATACCCAAATTCGTGTCCATTGAGTCGGTGATGCCATCCAACCATCTCATCCTCTGTTGTCTCCTTCTCCTCCTGCTCTCAATCTTTCCCAGCATCAGGGTATTCTGGAATGAATCAGCTCTTTGCATCAGGTGGCCAAAGAATTGGAGTTTCACCTTCAACATCAGTCCTTCCAGTGAACACCCAGGACTGATCTCCTTTAGGATGGACTGGTTGGATCTCCTTGCAGTCCAAGGGACTCAAGAGTTTTCAACACCAAGTTCAAAAGCGTCAGTTCTTCAGTGCTCAGCTTTCTT
>SJYQ01035456.1:73531-154655 GCA_006410935.1 Redunca redunca
CTATCAATTTACATTCCTACTAACAGTGCGAGAGGGTTCCTTTTTCTCCACATCTTCTCCAGCATTTGTTGTTTGTAGGTTTTTTGATGATGGCCATTCTGACTGGTGTGAGGTGATACCTCATTGTAGTTTAGATTTGCATTTCTCTGAAAATGAGTGATGTCGAGCATTTTTCCATGTGTTTGTTGTCCATCCAAGGCCAAATTTCTTACCTTCAGTACCCACACTCATTCATACCTCTTTTCTTCCCATTTCCTCCTCCTGTTCCTTCTAGTTCTTTAATTTTTCCTTTGTTTCCTTTTCTCCCCCCACTAGTGCTCTTGGTTTATTCATTCTTCTTCATTTTTCCTATGTAAGCCCCAGATATCAATGCTATAAACTAATTATTTTCCTGTCTCTCTTCCCTTTCATAATCTACTGTCATTTTTTCATCTATTTTTCTTTTATTTGACCTCAGTCAAATTTTCCTCACCTTTGCTTTCATACCCTGGAGAAAGAAATGGCAACCCACTCCAGTACCCTTGCCTGGAAAATCCCATGGACAGAGGAGCCTGGTAGGCTACAGTCCACAGGGTCGCAAAGAGTCGGACACGACTGAGCAGCTTCACTTTTTGCTTTCATGAGTCTTCATTTCCATGCAGCCTCATTTTTCACTGCAGCTCTCTTTTCCTTTTCCCTTTTCCCCACTACTCTCAGCACCTAGAACAGTGCCTGGCTAATAGTATGCACCCAAATCAGTGTTGTAAGAAGGACCATCACAGCTCCTTTCTGATCAGTTCATGTTGAAATCCTGCTTCTGAAGTAGATACTATTATATGCTATAACAGTGTGGATACCGACTGGTTACTGGTCACAGCTAAAAGATTATGTTTGCTTTGCTTTGAATTGCAATATAGTTTAAGATGACAATACAAACAAATTTCTTTTGTTCATAAAAGTTTCTTTACAACTTTTTTTCTTTGATATTTTTCCATGCCTGTGCTAAGTGCCAGGTGCACAGGGAAAACCTTTCTTGTGAACAAATCTTTAGGCTAGTGATCAAATGTTGATGTTAATACCGTTTCAGTTTAGTTGCGCAGTCGAGTCCGACTCTGTGACCCATGGACTGCAGCTCGCCAGGCTTCCTCTATCCGTCACCAACTCCCGGAGCTTGCTCAAACTCATGTCTATCGAGTTGGTCCAACCATCTCATCCTCTGTCATCCTCTTCTCCTCCTGCCTTCAATCTTTCCCAGCATCAGGGTCTTTTCAAATGAGTCATTTCTTCGAATCAGGTGGCCAAAGTATTGGAATTTCAGCTTCAACATCAGTCCTTCCAATGAATATTCAAGATTGATTTCCTTTAGGACTGACTGGTTTGATCTTGCAGTCCAAGGTACTCTCAAGACACTATAAAAGTTCTAGAATAAAACATAGGCACAAAAGCAAAACAAAACAAAACAAAAACAAAAAAAGAGTCTTCTCCAACACCACAGTTCAAGAGCATCAATTCTTTGGCGCTCAGCTTTCTTTATAGTCCAACTCTCACATCTATACATGACTACTGGAAAAACCATAGCTTTGACTAGATGGACCTTTGCTGGCAAAGTAATGTCTCTGTTTTTAATATGCTGTCTAGGTTGGTCATAGCTTTTCTTCCAAGGAGCAAGCATCTTTTAATTTCATGGCTGCAGTCACCATCTACAGTGATTTTTGGAGCTCAAAACAATAAAGTCTGTCACTGTTTCCATTGTTTCTCCATCTATTTGCCATGAAGTGATGGGACCGGATGCCATGATCTTTGTTTTTTGAATGTTGAGTTTTAAGCCAGCTTTTTCACTCTCCTCTTTAACCTTCATCAAGAGGCTGTTTAGTTCATCTTCACTTTCTGCCATAAGGGTGGTGTGTCATCTGCATATCTGAGGTTATTGATATTTCTCCCAGCAATCTTGATTCTAGCTTGTGCTTCATCCAGTCCAGCGTTTCTCATGATGTACTCTGCATATAAGTTAAATAATCAGGGTGACAATATACAGCCTTGATGTATTCCTTTCCCAATTTGGAACCAGTCTGTTGTTCCATGTCCAGTAAATACCATTTACGGGGAGGGGACTAAGAACATTGCTGTTTGTTTCGTGTTCATGTTTAGCATCAACAAGGGGAAAGCATTGAGCAGCAGCAGCACCATTCCTTGGAGAAGGAAATGGCAACTCACTCCAGTATTCTTGCCTAGAGAATCCTGTGGATAGAGGAGCCTGGTGGACTGCTGTCCATAGGGTTGCATAGAGTTGGACACGACTGAAGTGACTTAGCATCCCCGCATGCATTGGAGAAAGAAATGGCAACCCACTCCAGTATTCTTGCCTGGAGAATCCCAGGGGATGGAGGAGCCTGGTGGGCTGCCGTCTATGGGGTCACACAGAGTCGGGCACGACTGAAGCGACTTAGCAGCAGCAGCAGCACCATTCCTTAATACAAGTTTTCCTTCTTTGTGGAATTGCTGTATTGTGATCTTTGCAATAATCTGCTTTTAGTCAGGAAGAAAACCTCTGTTGAGTTTAATGTTAGTATTAATACTAATGTTATACAAAATGTTCTATAAACATGCTTGTGACTTCATATCTGGTTTAAGATATAGACTCTGTTTTGCTTGCATGTCATATTTAGAAGTGTGATCAACAGTACAGGTGTTTTTGAAGACTAGTAGCATGTCAACTTTCTCTATGTTGGAAAAGACGGGTTTGTCAGGGCAGAAGGTAAACTAGACAACTTACCCAAAGTCTGCAGGGTGAATTTGACTTTTACTTTATTATTGGGATTAGAAATTGTGTCAGTTAATTTATTTGACTAGCAATAGAGGTTTTTCTTTAAAAAATTATTGGAATATAGTTGATTTACAATGTTGTGTTATTTTTGGGTGTACAGCAGAGTGAATCAGGTATACATATACTTATAACCACTATTTTTAAGATTCTTTTCCCATGTAGGTCATTACATTGTGTCTTGAGTACAGATCCCTGTGCTGTACAACAGAGGGTTATTAGTTATCCGTTTTATATGCGGTAGTATGTATATGTCAATCCTAATCTCCCAATTTATCCTTCTCCTGCATCTTTTCCCCCTGATAGCCATACGTTTGTTTTCAATTTTTAAGATTCTTTTCCCATGTAGGTCATTACATTGTGTCTTGAGTACAGATCCCTGTGCTGTACAACAGAGGGTTATTAGTTATCTGTTTTATATGCGGTAGTATGTATATGTCAATCCTAATCTCCCAATTTATCCTTCTCCTGCATCTTTTCCCCCTGATAGCCATACGTTTGTTTTCAACATCTGTGATTCTATTTCTGTTTTATAAATAGGTTCATTTGTACCTTTTTAAAAAGATTCCACGTACAAGAGATAACATATGATATTTGACTTTTTCTGTCTGACTTACTTCACTCAGTACAACAGTGTCTAGGTACATCCATGTTGCTGCAAATGGCATTATTTCATTCCTTTTTATGGCTAAGTAATGAGTCATATTCCATTGTATATATGTACCACATCTTTTTAGAATTTTTAGTATTGGTGTTTAATTACCTTGCAGTGTTAGTTTCTGCTGTACAACAAAGTGAAACAGCCGTATGTATGTATACATATATCCCCTCCCTCTTGAGTCTCCCTCCCCCGCAAGTCTCTGTTCCCCCATACCACATCTTCTTTATCCATTTCTCTGTTGATGGACATTTAGGTTGCTTCCATGTCCTGGCTATTGTTAACAGTGCTACAATGAACATTGGGATGCATGTATCTATTTGAAATAATTATGGTTTTCTCCAGATATATGCCCAGGAGTAGGATTGCTGGGTCATATGGTAGCTCTATTTGTAGTTTTTTTAAGAAGCCCCTGTACTGTTCTCCATAGTGACTGTAGCAATTTACATTCCCATCAACAGTGTTAGCAATAGTTTTGATTTTAAAGCCTGTTTTAGTGTAGATATCAAAGCATAATGTTACAAACATAAATAAGACCTTTCAAAACGTATCAGTTCTTTGCTCAAAAGGTTAAGTGGTTACCTGTGGCTTCCAGAATAATTTGCTCTATATTCCTTAGAATGCTATTCAAGGTGTCCAGTCTGTCCCTACCTCCTTGTCTAGTCTCCGTCCCTCTCCACCTCATACTTCTTTAGCTAATTTGAGCTTCTTAACCAATTTCAAATCACGGATACCTGCTTGGCCCTGAGTCTTTGATCAAGTTTTGCCATGGGCCAGGAATGCCCTTTCTCTCCACCTCTACCTGTGAAAACTCCAATCTCCCTTTTATGCCTGCTCAAATGCCACTTCCTTTATGAAACTGGCTTTAATTCTTGCTGCTGGAAGTAATTCCATCTTCCTATAGGTCCTCATAGAATTTTGACTCTATTTTATGGCAGGTATCAAACTCCATGCTTCTATTTTCTGCATACATACTGCATCAGCTCTTAATGTACACATTTCCTATGGGAAGGCTGTTTATTCCTTACTTTGGTATCTCCTCCAGCCTCTTCATTCCAACTTATATACCGAAGATATTCAATCAATATTTTCTGAGTAAATATATTAACCAGACTCATTCTTTTATATTATTATTATGCCGTTTGTAGGGCTTCCCTGGTGGCTCAGAGGTTAAAGCGTCTGCCTCCAATGCAGGAGACCCGAGTTCGATCCCTGGGTCGGGAAAGTCCCCTGGAGAAGGAAATGGCAACCCACTCCAGTATTCTTGCCTGGAGAATCCCATGGATGGAGAAGCCTGGTAGGCTACAGTTCACGAGGTTGCAAAGAGTCGGACACGACTGAGCAACTTCACTTTCACTTTCACACCATTTGTTGTAAGAAATAGGTGTATTCATTGGCTAGGGCATCTGTAACATTGTACCACAAACTGGGTAGCTTACAGCGGAAATCGATTATTTCACAGTTCTGGAGACTAAGAAGTCTGAAATCAAGATGTCTGCAGAGCCATGCTCCTCTGAGACCATGAATAAAATACTTCCTTGCCTTTTCCTAGCTTTTGGTGGTGGCCAGCCATCCTGAGTTTTCCTTGGCGTGCAGTGGTGTCAGTCTAATCTCTGCCTCCATCTGTCACATGGGTTCTTGTGTGTGTGTGTGTCTCTGTGTTCAAATGCCTCCCTTACTTTTTTTTACTGAGATATGATTGACATATGTAGCATTGTGTTAGTTTTAGGTGTATAACATAATGATCTGATATATGTGTGTGTATGCTAAGTCACTTCAGTCGTGTCCGACTCTTTTTGACCCCATGGACTGTAGCCCACCAGGCTCTTCTCTCCATGGAATTCTCCAGGAAACAATACTAGAGTGAGTTGCCATGCCCTCCCTCAAGGGAACTTCCCAATCCAGAGGTCGAACCCGTGTCTCCTGCAGCCCCTGCGTTACTGGTGGATTCTTTACCCCTGAGCTACCAGGGAAGCCCAAGAGTACCGGAGTGGGTAGTTATTCCCTTCTCCAGGGAATCTTCCTGACCCAGGTATTGAATCTGGGTCTCCCACACTGTAGACAGATTCTTTACCCTCTGTGCCACCAGAGAGGCCCCCTTGATTTATGTATACAGTTTGAAGTCATTATCACAATAAATTTAGTTAGCATCGATTACCCCACATAATTATAAGAACTCTTCCCTTATTATAAGGACACTAGTCATATGGTGATGGCACCCCACTCCAGTACTCTTGCCTGGAAAATCCCATGGATGGAGGAGCCTGGTGGGCTGCAGTCCATGGGGTCTCGAAGAGTCGGACACGACTGAGCGACTTCACTTTCACTATTCACGTTCATGCATTGGAGAAGGAAATGGCAGCCCACTCCAGTGTTCTTGCCTGGAGAATCTCAGGGACGGGGGAGCCTGGTGGGCTGCCGTCTATGGGGTCGCACAGAGTCGGACACGACTGAACTGACTTAGCAGCAGCAGCAGCAGTCATATGGTATTAGGACCCACCCTACTCCAGTATGACTTCAACTTAATTGTATATGCAATGACTCTATTTCCAAATAAAGTCACAGTCGCAGTTACTGGGGGTTAGAACTTGATCATACCTTTCTTTGTTGCTGCTGCTAAGTCGCCTCAGTCGTGTCCTTTCTCTAGGGTACACAATTCTGCCCACAACACTAGGGATATATGAATTCTTATATAACTAAATCTTGGTTCTCATCTAAGTCAGACTTGCTTGAATTACATCTATATGCTTTTATTTTAAATAATTTGCTGCCCAGCTAATCGTGGAAAGCAAATGTGGAGAAAGCCCATGACCATTGCCCACGGGGCATTTCAAAATTCTTGTGGAGATGAACTAGGCTAATTTTTAAAGGGATAAAAATGATGGAATATTTTAAAATAGAATACTCTACATTCTGGACAGGTTTCATTGTAAATGTGATTACATGGTATCTATGTTATGTCTGACCTCAGCATGCTGTGGTTTCCCTCTGCAGTCCTGGGGATGGTAAGAAGCAGGCTTGGAATAATCATAACAGCTCTCAAAATTTATTGAGTACCTACTGTTTACCAGGCACTTGGCTAAGTGTTTAACGTGAATTATCCCATCTAATCTAATCCTTAGCACTATGTGGGAGGAAATATTAGGAAATATTATTATCCTTATGCCTATGTATACATGTATGCAGAATGCTTATGCTCATTAAGTCGTGTCCAACTCTTTGCCACTCTATGGACTGTAACCTGCCAGGATCCTCCATCCATGGGATTCTCCAGGCAAGAATACTAGAGTGGGTTTCCATGTCCTCTGCCAGGGTGTCTTTCCGACTCAGGGGAAAAAACCAGTGTCTCCTGAGTCTCCTGCATTGGCAGGCGGATTCTTTACCACTGAGCCAGCAGAGAAGCCCGTGTATATGCAGACCTTCATATACATCGCCTGTTTATCAGTAGCTTTTATTTTGCTTGTACGAAGGTCTTATTCACGGATAGTAATAGTCATTCCTGAATAGTGATGAGGTAAATATTGCAATCTTCATTCTCATCTTTGACTTTTTGAACAGGAAAAGAGTGAAAAGCTAGTGCTGGAGGAAACTGCATATGAAGAAATCGAAAGGGATTTTCAGGAGGTTCTCAATGAACTTTCAGGGGACAAAAGTTTGGAGAAATTTAGGGTCGAATATGAGAAGCTTCATGCTGTCATGAAAAAGTCTTATGACAATGAAAAGCGTCTCATGGCCAAGTGCAGAGAGCTGAATGCAGAGATCGTGGTTAATTCCGCGAAGGTCGCCACTGCCCTGAAGCTCTCTCAGGATGATCAGACCACCATCGCATCCCTGAAGAAGGTCAGTCATCTTCTAGAAAAGGAACCGTGGCGAGCTGCCATAAATGCATCCCATCTTTAAAACATCATCCTTTCATTATATTGGCAGCTCTGGACTGTAGTAAAAGAGTTATTAAGTAAAAATTTACATGATGTGTGTATTCATTAAGCCGAGGGAATAATGGAAATTTTGGAAATTTTATGAAAAATAATGAAAATTTTCATTTTCAAAGAAAATAATTTGCTTGAGTGAATTTCACTATGTGGAAAATAATGTAGAACCTTACTGACTTGGTTCTAGGAAATACTGGGTTAGCAAAAACATTTGGCCATAAGTAAGTGCAATATTAGGAATCTCAGTATCTCTTGTTTGAAGAAAGATAAGTATTTAAATACCTTATGATGATAGCTTGTTAAAGATATTTTCATATTCCTATTTTTTCCAATATTTTGGGAGAGATTACCTTGAGAATTTTCAGATGGTAGTTTTTATGATCTTTTCTCTTATCACCCTTTTGCTTCTGCAATGATTGTCCCAGTTTCTCATAATGGAAGAATAGGGGTTCAGTCTGGAGGAGTGGTTATTGAGGAAGTATGGCTTTATTTTACACTTTATTTTTTCATCCTTAAGTATGTTACATTGTTTTGAAAGTGAAACACAAACGTTCCTTGAAGATTGTCGGGTAATAAGAGGTTAAGATATTTTATTTTATAATTGAAACCCTAGTGCTGAAAAATAATCACAAAATGTTTAGATAATTCCCTTGATATCATACAGTTAAACATACCCCAATTTTTTCAGTGTCTCCTTCTCTATTGTTTTTTTTTTTCCCCTCTCTATTGTTATTTTCTTTTAATTTTTGCAGGAATACCAATATAAGAAGGCTTTAAATTGTTTTATGATGAGAACTCCCTCCCATTTTTTATTGTAAATTAACAAACTGAAAATTAAAGTCATGAATTGACTAAAATATAATTTGTGAAATTGCTTCAGACAGAACTTCATATAATCATATTTTCATTTAAATATCTTTCTTTTGTTTTGCTGAAAATAGTACATATGGTTGCTACAGAAAAAATCCCATGAACTGACGTTTTGTTTTGAATCACTAAATTATGTGCTGCAGTTACCCAAGAATCATCTCTTTCTAATGTAAGGGATGAATTTATTTAATTAAATACTTCCACTCATTTTATTCCTTGTCACATAAAAGTAAAATATTTTTACCTTACATATGTAGATTCTTATTTGTGTAAAAGGGCTCACATTCCACTTGATGAAATTTTGCAAGAAAATTAAGTGGCAGGGCAAAACTCAAGTCTGTTGCAACATTTACTGTCCTTCATCCATGTACTATAAAGCTTGTGATTCTCTTTTAAGTATTTCTGTTAGTATTCCACATTGCATTCAGAATAGTATTGCTTTTCCCCTATAAGCATTCAATGAGAAGGCCTAGGCTTGGGTTTCTGGAAATGGGAATTATCAAGGCTGTTGTGTACAATTAGGTGACAGTCAAGGTCTCATTTCTATGGATGGCTCTAAAGTTCACATTGCCATCCAGGAGCTCACTTAGGACCTGAGGGCAAAACATATTTTTAATATGGAATCTATGAAGAGCTTCACATTTAGGACTTGGATCCAAGACCATTCCTTTTTTTCTTTTTTTTTCTATAAAATATCTGGACTTGGAAAGCACATAAGCTTTCATTTTAGATTTTGTAAACCTATCTTAACATCTTTATTAGAAATAATCCCACTAATTCTAGCAACTCTTGCAGTATGTGAACCCTGTAACTACATTCACCTACACAAGAGGAAATATCCTTTGTCAGTTTCCATCTTTAAAACAGCTCTTCAGTATTGACTAACTCATGCCAAACAATGCAGTAAGTCAATATACATTTAATACATAGTGTATAAGGTATAATCTTCTGTCCCTGTAAATAACTTCTATATTGTACTTGTTTTATTATTCGATTTATTCAATTTATATTGCATCTGGAACCTAGTTTGGTTTTTCTCACTGATATCCGATGGCTCATCTAGGAAATTGAAAAGGCCTGGAAGATGGTGGATTCAGCCTATGATAAAGAGCAGAAGGCAAAGGAGACGATTCTTGCCCTGAAAGAGGAAATAGTGAACCTAACCAAACTAGTCGAGCAGGGGTCTGGACTGTCCATGGACCAAGATAGCAAGTAGGTCATTTTACTTTTGCAGAGGCCTCCTTCTTTGACAGACAGACTGGGGCTTGCTGGTTCTTTGTGAATATGAGACACTCCCTTGTTGGGTTCCCAGAGATAGTTTCTTGTCTATTACCGTTTTTCTTTTTAATACTCCCTTTTTCCACACCCAAGAACTTAATTTTTTTTTTCTTTTTAAAATAAAGATATTCTTTTTTAAAAAAAAACATTTATTTATTTATTTGGCTGCTCTGGGTCTTGGTCAGAGAAGGCAATGGCACCCCACTCCAGTACTCTTGCCTGGAAAATCCCATGGGCAGAGGAGCCTAGTAGGCTGCAGTCCATGGGGTCGCTAAGAGTCGGACACGACTGAGCAACTTCACTTTCACTTTTCATTTTCATGCATTGGAGAAGGAAATGGCAACCCACTCCAGTGTTCTTGCCTGGAGAATCCCAGGGACGGGGTGCCTAGTGGCCTGCCATCTGTGGGGTCGCACAGAGTCGGACACGACTGAAGCGACTTAGCAGCAGCAGCAGCAGCAGCAGCTGGGTCTTGGTTGCAACATGTGAGCTCTTTAGCTGTGGCATGTGAGAATGGGTTTGCTGACCAGGGATCAGACCTGGACTCCCTGCATTGGGAGTGCAGAGTCTTAGCCACTGGGCCACCAGGGAAGGCCCCTCAGGACTGATTTGTGGTTATATCAAACTTCTGGCTCTATAAAGTCAGTGATATAGTTTGAAAATTAGTAAAGATTTTAAGTTTATTTCTATGAAACTTGTATGGAACGGAAATGGCTGACTTTCTACTCAGGTTCCCAGCGCCTCCCAAACGTCCTTTGACCCATGACTAGCCATACCACTATCCTTCCTACTTCCTCAGGTTCTAGGCCAGAAAATAGTTTGCTCTTGACACCTGTTACTGCTCCATCCGTTAAAGTTTTATCTTGTTGACTCAGTTGACTCTTGTTGACTTCTAAGCATCACTTTATTCTTCCCCTCCTCTCCATCACCACTGGGTCCCCCATTCTCTGCAGGATTTGGCAGCAGACTCCTAACTGTTCTCTCTGCCTTCAATGGGACATCTCCCCTCTTTACTATCTTTCATACTAGCCTTATGCTTCTTAAACATGTACTACTGTATGCTTCCATCGCCAACACTTTGCACCCTCGCCAACTACCCATTTCCAGCGGATAAAGACTAAAGTCTTGAACATACAAAGCCCTTCATAGATCTGCCCCAGTCAGCCTTGCTAGACTCACATCCAGCAGCACCATGCTTGCCCACATCTCTATGCATTTGGCCATACTGCTTTCCATGCTACGGATCTCTTTTCTTCCCTTCTCCACACAGTAAACAACTGTTCATTCTTCAAGACCCATCTTAACCACCATCTTAACTTTATCACCATCAGCTTCTCTATTCCAGCCTCGTCTCTAGCCCCAGACCTAATGACCAGGCAAAGGAGTCACTGTGTTCCCTGTTTTCCATAGGACCCAATAGTTCATGCTTGTGTGCCTAGTCGTGTCTGACTCTCTGTGACTCCATGGACTGGAGCCTGTCAGGCTCCTCTGTCCATGGGTTTATCCTGGCAAGAATACTAGAGTGGGCTGCCATTTCTTCCTCCAGGGGATTTTCCCGATCCAGGAATTGAACCCATGTCTCCTGTGGCTCCTGCATTGGCAGGCAGATTCTTTACCACCCGAGCCAGATGGGAACCCTGTCAAAGGACCCAGTGTTTCCCTCATGATAAGTGATGGCACTTATCATGTTGTACTTAAATGATTTGCACTTCTCTGCCCATTAAGCTGTAAACTCCCTGAAGGAAGAAAGCTATCTTGACCTTTCCTCTATGAACCTAGCACTCTGCAGGGCATGCAAAACCTTGCATTAATTAATGAACCAGGAATGAGCATGCACTTCCTTAGGCATCCTTGACAATGTTTACCTGCTGTTTACATTTCCTATGCTTTCTAGATACATTTATCCAATGTTGATAGATAGTTCTAAATGCAGGAGGGAATAGGAAAAATAAACAGAAGATGTGGTGTTCATAATGACTCTGTTTTCTTGTTAAAGAAGTCACATACAACCAGAGTAGCTATTGAAGAGCAACACGAGGGAGCTGATTTCATTAGGAGGAGTTTTAATGAAAATTAGAACATGATGAGTAGCAGAGCTGATGAAAGAATCCAGCTTGCATTTTATCTTCCACAGTGTACTTAGATGTAGCGGTCTATCTTTGCAGTAACCTTAGAATTCCAGGTTGTCTTTTTGGAGAAGAGTTTGTGATTTTGAGGGTTCCTTATTAAACAATCATATCAAAGGATGGTCAATACATATTATCCAGTCACTGTGCTTCCAAAAGAGTCATTTGATGACTGTCAGCTATAAGCATCTTAAATGCAAGTTCCCTGGTTCCTTAGCTCTAAAGTAGCTGCCTTGTTCTAGATGAATTCTGCTGTAGTGGTCTTATCAGACAGTTTTTCTACTTTCAAAATGCTAATTCTGAAGAAAGTCATGCCAAACCATATGTAATTGTTTTTGAAATGCTGCGGTAACTGGTTTACAATTTATATCAACAAATATTACCGCATACCCTCCCAAAAGGCTTCCCAGGTGATAAAGAACCTGCCTGCCAGTGCAGGAGACATAAGAGATGCTGGTTCAATCTCCGGGTCGGGAAGATACCCTGGAGGAGGGCATGGCAGCCCACTCCAGTATTCTTACCTGGAGAATCCCGTGGACAGAGGAACTTGGCAGGCTGCAGTCCATAGCATTGCACAGAGTCGGACACAACTCAAGTGACCTAGCAGGCATGCACGCACCCTCCCAAAACTGGCATCACTAATCATTTTCCAAATTTTGTTCTTGGGAACATTTTATGTGGTATGTCCCTTTGGGAGAAATGAATCTCATGAGTGAATGAATAAAAAACTGACAATGTGTATTGTTTGCTTAAGCTTTTGCTTCATTTTAGACTTTATAGCGGTGGTTATAGCTCTCCAGTGAATATATTAAGCAAATAATTTCCTAAATTGACATCTCCTTAGGGTTAATTACAAGAGCTAACAATAGCTCTTGTTAACTATAGTTTTATCGTAACAAATTCAAATACAACAGGAATATGGGAAGTCAAAAGTAAAAATCAGCCTGTCAGCTCTTCCACTTTAACCTTCATTCCTCAGAGATAACTGGTTATCAGTTTGGTGCCTAATCCTGATTTCTATAAAAATGTCTATAGCACACACACAGGGACTGTAATTGCTTAAAAACAAGAAAAGGGATCATATTCATATTATTACCGGAACGTCTTCTTTTTCCAGTTAACAACTCACAAATAGTTTCCATGTCAGAGATAAAGATCTCTCTTTCACACTTGAATAGTGTTGATCCTTGACGGGAAGTCTTTCCCATGAAAATGAGTTCAGAGGATGATAAACAGGATCTCTGAACAGCTGGCTGTGGCTGTTAAGTGTGACTCCCATGCTCTTCTTTCATAGTATCCGGGATTTGCTGAAGTTCAAAGAAGAAGTGACAAAGGAGCGAGACCAGCTGTTGTCAGAAGTGGTGAAATTACGAGAGTGCTTAGCTCAGACCATTGAACAGCAGCAAGAAATGGAGCGGTCCAGGGAAGAGGCAGAGCAGGCCATCAGCCAGGTCTGTTCTGAACACGGAGAGAAAGACGAAGAAACATCACCTTCCAGAAGGAGCTTTCGTCTTTCTCCAGTCTCCCTTCCCGTCTTGTTCCTCTCTCTGATTTAGCCCCCTGTTCCCCAGATGAAGCATCCATGGTTCTGCTTGTTTCTCTGGTTTGTTTTTGCAAGAGCAGTTTTACTTGAGTCATTCTTCTCAATAGTCTTTGCCTGCGAAGTCACCAAGACAGGGCACTGCTTACATTTCTGGCCCAAGAAGGTGTCCTCTGTGACAGCCAGGATGCCCTGCCTCTGGGGATGGTGGGAGCAGTTCCCCTGGCCTTTCTCCTTTGTGAGGAAGCCACCTAGCTGAATCCTTCCGTACACTTTGCTATAAAGCCAGAGGTCAAATAGTACACAAGTGCAAGCTTTAGGAGAATAACAGGAGACTCCTTGGAGCGTGAGATAAAATAATGACTTTTCACAGAACTTGGCCATCATGATAAAACTATACAGTACGGTGTTTAGCAATATCCAGGACTCATGGAAAACACATTTTCATATTTAGGGTAGCTGGCTACATTTTGTTTTGTTTCTGTCGATGGAGAGTTGGATGAATTCTTTCCATGTTTGACCTCCCTGGGACTCTGGGCTTCCATATTTAACTGGACTTTATACCTTTCTTTGTGGATTTGTTCCCACCATCAGGGTATACATTTGGTGCCAAGGCTCTGAAAAACAATACGGAGTACTCATGAAAAGTTTGAACACTGGGGTTCAAAGATGACTCTCCTACAGGAGAAATACTACTAAAATATCACTGCCCTGAAAATATCCGAGAGAGGGAGAAGCTCAGCTTGGTGACACTCGTCCTAGACAGGGGCTCATCTCTTCCCCGCCTGTCCTTTCTATGCCTGTAGTTCCAACAAGAAATCCAGCAACGTCAGAATGAAGCTTCACGGGAGACCCGGAAGAAGGAAAAGCTAGAGAAGGAGCTCAGGCAGATTCAGACGGACATGGACAGCAGGCAGACAGAAATCAAGGCGCTGCAGCAGTACGTGCAGAAGAGCAAGGAGGAACTTCAGAGGCTGGAGCAGCAGCTGAAAGAGCAGAAGGTGGGCTGGGCAGGGCTGCGCCATGGGGCCCGGCCAAAGGCGATTCTTGAACTTCCTCTAGAAAGCAGCAAATCCCTTCCCTATGGGTGTTGATGGATGTTGGTAACACACACGTAGCACTGTGTTTGGTCTTTGAATGACTCTGATAGTAGAGATGTCCTCCCCTGTCCGATGCCCTCTCCCCCCGCCCTCCGCCCTCCGCCCCTCCTGCCCATACTCCAACAGGTTAATCTCTTTTTACCATTTTCCTGATGTATAACGTAACACATAGAAAAGTGTATAAGTCACAGGTGTACAGCTTTTCTGCCCTTGAACACATCTTGGTCACCTGTATCCAGCCTGGGAGAAACAGCACTGCAGGAGACTGCTCCTTTTGTGCCCCCTCCCAGTCACTCTCTCCCACAAAGGTCAGCTCTCTTCCGAGTTCTGAGCAGACATTAGTTTTGCCTGCTTCTGTACTTTACAGAAAGGAAATCATACAGGAAGGACTGTTTGGTGTCTTGTGTTTTTCTCCTCATATCGTGTTTGTGAGATTCATTTATGTTATTGCCATACTTATAGAACCACACTGTCTAATGTGGTAGCTAACCACATATGGCTATTTACATCTAAATTATTTAAAATCAAATCAAATAAAAAATTCGGTTCCTCAGTTGCACCATTTCAAGTGCTCATAGCAACATGGGACTAGTAGGTTCGCAGAACAGAGAACATTTAGTTCATTGCAGAAAGTTCTATTGGACAGAGCATTCCAGCCTGTAAATATAACATGATTTATTTTTAAGTTTCAAGTTTGGAAAACCACGCACAGTCTTTATGCATTCTAAATATACTTTTCTAACATTTCCTCTCTAGTAACAGTTTAAGGTAACACAAATACTAATCTATCTTTTCTAATTTCTTAAAGAATGAATTCATGTAATTGAAAAAAGTCATTTCTTGAAAGTATGTTCTTTTCAGAAGTTTCCAAACTATTTTTCAAGCCATCCAGCATTTTTCTACTTAAAAACCTAGATATTAGAGCACATTCATTCATCAGTTGCTTTATTAATTTTACATAAAGCCAGAAATCAAGTAAATAATATATGATGTGCATATACGTGAGAAAAATATGAGGCTTTCTTTGAGTGTGAGAACCTTCCTTTGAGAGGTTTCTGGTCTTCATAAAACAATAGTCAGGACCCATGGAAAAGCTTATTTAGTCCTTATTGATGGGAAGTTGGATGGATTATTTCTGTGTTTAACTTTTGCTTGAGTCGAAGTTATTGGCATAAGTGTTTTCTAAACTATCTTCCCCCCCTTTTCCCCTCTTTAACCTTCATCTCTCCAGTATTTTCCCAATAGAAATGACTTCCCAAAATATGTGTGTTTATAAATATGTATTTATTAAACCATATCTTCTTAGGATAGTCAAAATAAGGAAGAGGAAAATAAAACTGACTCTGAAGTCAGGCAGTTATAAATCATTCCACTACTGTTCTACAGTTTTGACTTAAGTTGGATTAAGGAGAATTGTCTCTTGTGTTGGTGTTTAGTGAAAGGTTTTGTTCACAAAAGTATCATAGGCATGTTAATGCAGGATTTGCTTCTGAAGATGTAGCTTCTGAGCCCCATAGCTGATAAAGCCTGCTTGAATCTCTAGCTCATTTGCAATGATTATAGCAATTGTTGCGTTTGCGAAGCCTGCCAAATGGCAAACAGGCATTAAAATATTTATCTACCACCTGTGAACAAGGCTTCCCAAGGCTCCCAGAAAAAAAAAATATGCTCTCTGTGTTATTCATTAGAAGGCATCATTTCCCTCAGCCATTTAACAGTCATCATATTTGAGTGCATTTGTGCTTTCACTGGGGAGCGAGAACCATTTCTGCAAAGATGAAAAAATGGGTGGTTGCCTTGCCTGTCCCAGGAAGTCTGCCTGGCCTCCTGTGTGGGTATGCAGCCCCTATAAAAGCGTTAACCAGCTTGTTCTGCATCTTTCAGATACTCAATGAGAGAGCCGCAAAGGAGCTGGAGCAGTTTCAGATGAGAAATGCTAAACTTCAGCAGGAGAATGAACAGCACAGTTTGGTTTGTGAGCAGCTATCCCAAGAAAACCAGCAGAAGGCGTTGGAGCTCAAAGTAAACACCGAGTGACATATCTGTTCCTTTGGCGTGCCCTTTTTCATTCCCTAGTAGTATAAATACAGGTTGATCAGTGCTGTTGGGAGCCCTTGGTTGCATAACCTGCATTAGCCTTGGTCCATCAGAGGCAGGTGTAAACCTACAGTGATTGCTTTATGCCCAGAAGCAGTTTAATATAATAGCGTCCATTCTTATAACATTGCAAAGCTGATATTTTCCAAAGCGAGCTCAGATGTTCATCTCTGTAGTTCAGCCTTGCAAGTAACCAGCTTCCCAGAGCTAGAAACCATTTACACATGTGAGTGACAAAGAAGTCAGATTATATTTCATTGCTTGTATGGAATGGGAGGGGTGGGGGATGGACTGGTACTGTTTGGTGTCTACTCTTAGGACTGCAGAATCATGATTTTCACTTCTGTCCAGTGTAAATTTAGAGTGCTTGCAAATTAAGTTTGGATAACCGTTTTATACTTGGATACATATTGTCTGCCTACATGCTTAGCAGAGTGGCATTATGTTTATCAGCAGTTCTGAAAAATCATAAAACTTATTCTAGTATTGTTAGAATACTGGGCAATCACAAAAATACATTGATTCTAGTAGTAAATCTTAATAGTTTTTGTGCCACAGCCCCTTTTTGGAATCTGATAAAAGCATGTGTGTGCATGCATACACACATACATACATATACACACTTACAAATATTTGTACATCTTATATATTATTTTGCATGCAGTCTTAGAAATTTATAGAATTTTTTCTGAAGTATCACTATGAGGTCTAGATTAATAACTACTGAATTAGAACATTTTATTTTTTAATTGAAAGGGATCTTAGATGAACTAATTTGGACGCCACAGGATCTGAGGCTGAGGAACATTTAAGCAGTCCAGAAAGGACTTTATGAGAATGCTCCAAGTTAAAGCAGAAATGAAATGACTACTGAAGGCAAAATAATGTATTAGCCCCTAAGGTGAAATTAAAGTAAAAATACTTAAGTCAATAATTCTCTCCTTTGGTAATGTGCATGGGGCACCTTGAAAGATGGACTATTTTGTTATTAGATCCTAAACCTCTGGGATTCTGTTTCTAGCAGTGCTCTGAGCATAACATGCCCAGCTAAGTGCAGTCTCTTCATTATCAAAACTGGGGATAATTGCTACTCTTTATTTGCAGAAAATCAACTAGTTTCTAAGAATGGCAAATTTTTAAAAAGATTCATAAAACTTGAAGTCCAGAGACAAAAATCTGGTGCTTTACTTTGCTAGAATTGTCATTTTGATACCTTTTGATATCGTGTAGACTTGCTCATTAATTAATGCCACCCTGTCCTCCTGTCCATATGGACAGTCATAGATTAACATACTCTGCAGAAGTAGATGTTTTTCTGGAATTCTGTTGGTTTTCTATGATCCAACAGATGTTGACAATTTGATCTCTGGTTCCTCTGCCTTTTCTAAATCCAGCTTGTACATTTGGAAGTTCTCAATTCACATACTGTTGAAGCCTAGCTTGAAGGATTTTGGGCATCACTTTACTAGCATGTGAAATGAGTGCAATTGTGCAGTAGTTTGAACATTCTTTGGCATTGTCCCTCTTTGGGATTGGAATGGAAACTGATGTTTTCCAGTCCAGTGGCCACTCCTGAGTTTTCCAAATTTGCTACCATATTGAGTGCGGTACTTTCACAGCATCATCTTTTAGGATTTGAAATAGCTCAACTGGAATTCCATTGTCTCCACCAGCTTTGTTCGTAGTGACACTTCCTAAGGACCGCTTGACTTCATACTCTAGGCTGTCTGGTTCTAGGTGAGTGATCATACCATCGTGATTATCTTGGTTGTGAAGATCTTTTTTGTGTAGTTCTGTGTATTCTTGCCACCTCTTCTTAATATCTTCTGCTTCTGATAGGTCCACACCATTCCTGTCCTTTATTGTGTCCATCTTTGCATGAAATATTCCCTTGGTATCTCTAATTTTCTTGAAGCGATCTCTAGTCTTTCCCATTGTATCATTTTCCTCTATTTCTTTGAAATTGTTCACTTAAAAAGACTTTCTTATCCTCCTTAGTGTTCTTTAGAATTCTGTATTCAGGGTGTGTCTTTCCTTTTCTCCTTTGCCTTTCATTTCTCTTCTTTTCACAGCTATTTGTAAGGCCTCCTCAGACAACCATTTTGCCTTTTTGCATTTCTTTTTCTGGGGGATGGTTTTGATCTCCTCTCCCTGTGCTGTGTTACAAACCTCTGTCCATAGTTCTATAGGCACTCTGTCTATCAGGTTTAATTCTTTGAATCTATTTGTCACTTCCACTGTACAATCATAAAGGATTTGATTTAGATCATACCTGAATGGCCTAGTGGTTTTCCCTACTTTCTTCCATTTAAGTCTGAATTTGCAATAAGGAGTTCATTAGTTGAGCCATAGTCAGCTCCTGGTCTTGTTTTTGCTGACTGTATAGAGCTTCTCCATCTTTGGCTACAAAGAATATAATCAATCTGATTTTGGTATTTACCATCTGGTGATATCCATGTGTAGAGTTGTCTTGTGTTGTTGGAAGAGACTGTTTGCTATGACCAGTGCATTCTCTTGGAAAAACTGTTAGCCTTGGCCTGCTTCATTCTGTACTCCAAGGCCAAACTTGCCTGTTACTCCAGGTATCTCTTGACTTCGTACTTTTGCATTCCAGTCCCCTATGATGAAAAGGACAGCTTTTTATTGGTGTTAGTTTTAGAAGGACTTGTAGGTCTTCATATAATTGTTCAACTTCAGCTTCTTCGGCATTAGTGGTTAGGGCATAGGCTTGGATTCCTGTAATGTTGAATGGTTTGCTTTGGAAAGGAACCGAGATCATCCTGTCGTTTTTGAGACTGCACTCAAGTACTGCATTTCAGACTCTTTTGTTGACTGTGAGGGCTACTCCATTTCTTCTAAGGGATTTTTGCCTACAGTAGTAGATATGATGATTATCTGAATCAAATTGCCAAAATCCATTGAATCATAGAAAAAGCACAAGAATTCCAGAAAAACATCTACTTCTGTAAATCTTTTGACTATATGGATCACAACAAACTGTGGAAAATTCTTAAAGACATCTTACCTGCTTCCTGAGAAACCTGTATGCAGGTCAAGAAACAATAGTTAGAACCAGAGATGGAACAATAGACTAGTTCCAAATAGGAAAAGAAGTACATCAAGGCTGTATATTGTCACCCTGCTTATTTAACTTACATGCAGAGTACATCATACAAAATGCCAGGCTGAATGAAGCACAAGCAGGAATCAAGATTGCCAGGAGAAATATCAATAACCTCAGATATGCAGATGACACCACCCTTATGGCAGAAAGCGAAGATGAACTAAAGAGCCTCTTGATGAAGTTTAAAGAGGAGAGTGAAAAAGCTGGCTTAAAACTCAACATTCGAAAAAATGAAGATCATGGCATCCAGTCCCATCACTTCATGGCAATAGATGGGGAAACAATGGAAACAGTGACAGACTATTTTCTTGGGCTCCAAAATCACTGCAGATGGTGACTACAGCCATGAAATTAAAAGATGTTTGCTCCTTGGAAGAAAAGCTATGACAGACCTAGACAGTGTATTAAAAAGCAGAGACATTACTTTGCTAACAAAGGTCCATCTAGTCAAAGCTATGGTTTTTCCAGCAGTCATGTAAGGATGTAAGAGCTGGACAATAAAAAAGATTGAGTGCTGAAGAATTGATGCTTTCAGAGTGTGATGATTTCAGAGTCCTTTGGAGAGCAAGGAGATCAAACCAGTCAATCTTAAAGAAAATCAACCCTGAATACTCATTGGAAGGACTGATACTGAAGCTGAAGCTCCAGTACTTCTCCAAGTATTCACCTGATGTGAAGAGCTGACTCACTGGAAAATACCCTGATGCTGGGAAAGATTGAAGGCAGGAGAAGGGGACGACAGAGGATGAGATGGTTGGATGGCATCACTGACTCAATGGACATGAGTTTGAGCAAACTCTTGGAAATAGTGAAGGACAGGGAAGCCTGGGATGCTGCAGCCCATGAGGTTGCAAAGTGTCAGACGTGACTCAGCTACTGAACAACGAGACTAATGTACTCTGAGGAAGGGGATAGTGACTTTTCTATTGTATGTAGTTGTTCCACAGTGACAATGTGGATCCAAAAGACCAATATTTTACAGCATGTTAATAACCTACAAGAGAGATCACTTTGTGAGTCTGAAAGTTGGTAATCAATACAACATTTGTACATAAATTTCACACATTTATGATGCATACAGCTCGGCATTCTTATATTATTTGATTCAACGATTCAATGGTATCTTGAGACATCAGGTGTCTTTTTCATTGTTTTTAGCTCCTTTAACCATATAGTTTATTCAGAGGCTAGAGTTTTTCAATTTCTCTCAAAAACTACACAGTGTGTGTTTTGATTTAATTCCACAAAATAATTCTGCACTGACCTAGAAAGAATGTTCTTCTATTGATTCTGAGTTTACCATCATCCAGTCACTGATCCTTGACTGACCAAGTATCCCTGGTAATCCTCTCTCACTAATTACAGGCCAAAGAGGAAGAAGTCCATCAGATGCGCCTTGACATTGGGAAGCTCAACAAAATCAGAGAACAAATCCATAAGAAATTGCACCTGATTGAAGATCAAAAGGGAGAAGTGGAACAGCACAAGGAAACCCTGAAAAATCAGATCTTGGGACTAGAGAGAGGTAAACCAAGAATCATTTTGTGTTTTGTTTTTATTAGATTATAAGCAATTTCATTGGTGAATTATGTCTTTTGACAATTCCATGCATGGAAGCACAAACCATGGGAAATGAATTCAGTGAAGCAACATTGAAACTAGTAAGTAGATAATATGGAGGAGACATCATTTTGTATACCTTGAACTTTCTTACCTTAAAAAACTCTTCAATGGATTATATTGAGCCCAAAGTATTGCTCAGTATTTGTCAATGAATTAAGTAACAGCAGGAGACATAGAGACACCGGTTTGATCCCTGGGTTGGGAAGATCCCCTGCACGAGCAAATGGCAACACACTTCAGTATTCTTCCCTAGAGAATCCCGTAGACAGAGGACCCTGGCTGGCTATGGTCCATGGGTCACAAAGAGTCAGACACTACTGAAGTGACTTAGCACGCACGTATACTCTTAAGTCTGGGTTCTACATGATCCTCCCTTCAGTTTTCTTTTTCACAGAAGATGCAGGAAAAATGAAACGAATATTCCCCATGAGCAGTATATGAGACAATAGTGTACCCAGAATCAGCAAGACAAAAATAAATGGCTTCCAACTCCTTTCCTCTTACCATATGGCAAATCCTTATTCTACCCAACTACCTCTTTGACCTGTGGAAGGAAAATTTAAGTGCCACAGGAGGCCAGGGAGTATAGAAACGTCGTTAAGGATACAGACTCTGAAGTCAACTGTGCTTCAGGTCAGATCCCGCCTCCTTCTCCTTTAGCTTTTGGGGATGAAATGGCCAATATCGAGAGGACAGTGCCTAGCACGTAGTAAGTGCTTACTAAATGGCATCTATTATTATCCAGATACATTACTGCTTATAAAAGTAATGAGAGAATGCTATCCCCTCCTGAAAAAGAATATACTTAAAAATATGGTATATACTAGTTAAATATGGTGTGGTAGAAACAGCTCAGAGACTTGGAGACAGAGGGATCCAGATTTGACTTCTGACTGCACCAGAAAATGTGAGGCAGGAACATCTCACTGAACTCAGCCATAACTCACTGGCTGAGATGACATATCCAGAAGCATAAACATGTACATTGCCTCCCTAAAAGTTAAGTAAAATCTGGATCTCTAGATAAGATTACTAGAAATATTTGTCACTAAAGTCTTTGAGAAGTGCCAAAATACTTCCTTTTAAGACATTGGAAACAATCTTTTTACTGAGGCACAGTTGCAGTTGTTATTGATCATTTTTCCATTTATGTACTAATTCAATAAATTGAGTCCAGACTGTGTGCAGGCATAATGTTAGGCATTGGGTGCCTGGAGCTTCCTGCCCTCAGGATGCTTACAGTGCAGCATGAGTTTATAATCTAGTATCTTCAGTGACAGATACACACGCACAAAGGTAGAACTGGCAGAGCACATTTTGTGATTGGCTTAGTGAATTTCAAAAGCATTCCCATATTAAAATTTCTGTATTTTTGCAAGCAATAGTTTTACGCTGCCCGCAGAAAAAATTTCTCCATTAAGTATTGACCCCAATTCTTCTTTCTTAAATCATGTTTAAAGAAGTCATCGTGCTCTCTCTTCTGGTTATTTTGTAGATCTCGTTAGCATCATTATTTCTTCTTAGGGAGCACTTCCTTTTGATGTGCCGTATCAGACGGTGGCATTGCACATAATGGTTAGGAGCACGAGGCCCCCATATGTTATGATTTCCTGCCACAAAATCCAAGAAGCGAACTGAAAAATTGCCAGAACTAACAGGAGTTCAACGGGGTGGCAGGTTATAAAAGAAATATATAGATATCAATGGCTTTCTTTCCTACAAAGAATCAGTTACAATGTATGATGGAAGACCCCCCTTTCACAATAGCAACTAAAGTAATAAAATATCTATGAATAAAGTTACCAAAATATCTGTAAGACCTATATATATAAAACACTACACAATTCTTTTGAGGGGTATAAAGGAAGACTTGAAAAATGGACCAATACACCAAGTTCTTGGATGAGAAAACTCAATACGGTATAGATATAAATCTGTCCAAATTAATCTGCACACTTAATATTTCCAATAAACATTTCAGAGAGTTATGTTGGTTGGGACTTCAAAACTGATTCTAGGGTTCCTCCAGAAGAATAAACAGGTGACAATAGCCATAAAATTCTGGAAAAGAAGAGTGAGAAGGGAGCATTAGCCTTTACCAGGTGTTTAAATGTGTTATAAAGCTTTAGTAATCAAATAGTTTAGTGAAAATGTGTGAATAAACAGATCAATGGAAAGGACTGGAAAGGCTACAAAAAGACCCGTGATTATCATCTAAGATAAAGGTGTTGTTTCATACCAGTGTGCAGTATGGATTATTAAGAAAATGATAGTAAGACAATAAACTACTTTTTGGGAAAAAGTTAAGGTCAAATGTAGGAACAGTAAAGCCAAGATGGAGAGATTTAATGAAATTAAAACTATTTGTTGTTTTTTTTTAAGCGACAAAACACTCTATTGCTGTTTAACTGCTAAGTCGTGCCCGACTCTTTTGTGACTCCATGGATTGTAGCCTGCGAGGCTCCTCTGTCCATGGGATTTCTCAGGCAAGAATACTGGAGTGGGTTGCCATTTCCTTCTCCAAGGGATCCTCTCGACCCAGGGATTGAACCCGTGTCTCCTGCATTGGCGATTCTTTACCACTGAGCCACCAGAGAAGCCCCCAAAGACTCTGTATAAGAAGACAAATTGACTAAAATATTGCTAAAGAGTTAGTATCATCATTATTAATATATATGAGGTGCTCTTTCAAATTCACAGAAAGGTAAATAATTCATGAGAAAAATGGGCAGAGGGCTAGTGTGGGCAATTTGAAAAACAGAAAACAAATAATCATGAAACATGAGAAAGCAGTTGATCTCACTACCAATCAAAGATATGTGAATTAAATATAGACATACTGGTTTAGGAAACGCTATCAGGTTGTCAGAGATCAAGGAGAATGGTAATAACAGTTCTAGTTTGGGTGTGGATTTAAACTGCTATTAATTTTTGGAGAGAAATTCGGCAGCTGGAGAAAAAGGTCTTTAAAAAGAAAATCACTTTTGATTCAAGGACTTCCTCTCCTAGATGACCAAATGAGCAGGAACTCTCATAAGATCATTGCTTATAATTGCAAAACAAAAAATAAAAAGAAGCAATTTAAATGTTAAGATAAGGATTGGCTTAATAAACATTTTTATACAGTGAAATATGAAGTCTTTAAACGTTCTGATGTAGATACACATTTATATTATAGAGAGGTATTTATTTGTATTGGTTAGTTATAAAAGCAAGTTACAAGACTGTATGTGTGTTACGGCTCCATCTTGGTGTATGTGGTGAATAAATATACTTATATACACACATGTATTTGCATAGGAAAATGTCAGGAAAGAGACACATCAAAATCTTAAGTAGATTCTGATTTTTTAAAATAAATTTGTTAATTTTAATTGAAGGATAATTGCTTTACAGTATTGTGTTGTATTGATTTCTGCCAAATATTAACATGAATCAGCCACAGGTATATATATGTCCTCTCCTAGATTCTGATTTTTTTTTTTTAAAATTTTCCCTTTAGTTTATGTTTTGGAATTGTTTATTTTCCAATTTCTTCCTGTGTTTCTAATTACTTGTATAATAAAAAATATTTCAGGAGAGCAAGGACTTTTGGGGCTTCCCTAGCATCAAAGTGGTAAAGAATCTGCCTGCCAGTGAAGGAGACATGGGTTTGATCCCTGGGTCAGGAAGATCCCCTGGGGAAGGAAGTGGCAACCTACTCCAGTATTCTTGCCTGGGAAATCCTATGTCTGGAGGAGCCTGGAGGGCTACAGTCCATGGGGTCACAAAAGAGTCGGACACAACTTAAAAGAACTAAATAACTAGGCCTTTTTGGAGTCAGAAAGACCAAACTCCTAACCTTAGCCCTGTCACCTCTTGGGTGCAAACCCTTGGTGTATGGGTCTCTAAGCCTCTGTTTCCATCTCTTGAGTGGGATGGGAAGACTTACCTCACTGAGTTATAATGAAGATCACGTACCACTCAACAGAAAGCAGTTTTATAGCTACAGATAAATATATAAAGCAGTTTTCATGTCACTTTGGCAGATTCTTTCTTGGAAGGCTCTCTTTATATTTATTATTGTTTTTCTCTCTGGTGATTTAGAGGTGGAGGCCTCAAAGAAACAAGCAGAACTTGATAAGAAAGCAATGGATGAGCTTCTGAGAGAAAGGGACATATTGAATAAGGTGCGTTTGTTACAGTAACACTGGTGAATAAATGTCTTTCTTTAGTGCTATAATATCTGCCTATAACTGGTTGCAGGGGAAAGAATACTCTGAGCCAAACAAAAGTAGATTAGAACTAATAATAGTGCTCAATTGTCCTCTACGCAGCTGTCCACATCCACGTTCACTGGCTGTGAATTGAAACCACGGTATCACCTGTGAGCACAAAGGCACTTTGAAGAATTATCGTATAAACTAGCAGGGGATATCAGAGAGTCTTCTGGTTTCTGTTCCTATGGCTGGTGTCTTATTTGGCATCTAAGCAGTTGACCAAGATTTCTGATTTTAATATCTATAATTTGCAATTTTGTGCCAATCCAGAAAATACAAGTGAGCTCTAATTAACTGTTAGGTGTTTCAAGGATGGCCAGTTGGCCATACCAAGAGTCTCTAACCTTTCCTCCATCTTTTCCGGAGTGTTGGAGGCCTTGGTTTCTGCCTCTGGTGCTTGTTCCTAGTCTTTGAGCCCAATATGGTCCAAAGCTGAGGGAGAGGCTGGGGGGAGCTTGAAGCTTACAGACCCTGCCCCCACCCCCCTTTCCTCTCCTAGCCCCTTCCAGAGGATTACCCCCATTGACAGTCACTCTGCGGGGATTAACTACATTCACAGGTCTAGGGTACGTGTTCCTGCTCAAGAATTCCCTCCAGGGAGAAAGAAGCATGAGCGATGTGCCAGGTGTAGAGCGGGGAGGCTGGTTCCACAGCAGACGGCTTGCTGGCTTTTGGTCAGGAGAGCTTCATCTTATCAAAGTAGATACAGCCTATATTCATTCATTTCAATTTTTTATTACTTTAATATTTATTAGTTTAATATTTCTTTAGGTTTCCCAGAAATGAATAAATGTTAACAAAGTAGATTATCCTGTAGCTTAGAGCAGACTATTTAGGGAATCTTAGAAAAGAGTAGAAGATTAAGTATGTTTACATGCTGAGCACTCCTTCAGAAAGTCATTAATTTTTTTTTTTGCATAATCCTAGAACTGTGTCTTTATTCCATAAATTTATAAATAACATAAATATATAAATAATATAATAAAAATAATATTGTTGGAGTTAGATTAAAAAAATTTTTTTTTGTAACATATACAACATTTAATCCATTTATATTTTGTATGTTCTGGTAAACTGCCTTTGGATTTTCTGCCACAATAGGACACCTAACACTTTAATTTTACACTTATTTGTTTAATTTGACTACATCAGCTTCGTCTTGAGGGCAGGTGCTTTTTAAACTTGTTTTGTCTTTCCCAGCCATTGCATCCTTAGCGCCTGACAGAGCGCCTGTTCCTCTGCAGGTGTGCAGTCAACCTCTGTTGATAATACATCCTTTCCTCACTGACTTGGAATGCCACCTTCATTGAATGAATGAGTGACATAGTTCTGACAGGCAGCAATGTTCATATACTTGGTTCTCTCAGTGTCGTATTGAAGGGACTTTATCTTACATAGAGCAAATGTTTAATTCAGTACTTGAAAGTAAAGTTGACCTTTTCCATTTCTCTATGTCGTCATCCGACCAAGGTTTCATGTCCTTTTTTTTTTTTAAAACCAGTTTATATTCCAGTGATTTTCAGTCCTGACTGCAGGTCTGTATTGGTTAGAGATTTGGGAAGGGATTACAAAGTGCCTCGTGGAACCCAGGGGGCTTTCCAGGTGGCTCAGTGGTAAGGAACCCACCTGCCAGTGTAGAAGATATAGGTTTGATCCCTGGGTTGGGGAAGATCCCCTGGAGAAGGAAATGGCAACCTTCTCCAGTATTCTTGCCTGAAATAGCCCATGGATAGAGGAACCTGGCAGGCTACAGTCCATGAGTTCACAAAGAGTCAGACACGACTGAGTAACTAAACAGCAACATAGAACCTAAGGATACATCTGGGCCTCAGGAACGATAAAAACCTGGCCTTTCACTCTTGGGATGCACAGAAAGCCCTCTCCCTCCACCACTGGACTTCCAGCTGAGTCATAGCTTCATTTCTGTCTTTCAGTAAAATCACCTCTCTCTCTGTTTCCCTGTCCAAATGGCAGAAAAAAGCTATCGCCAATAAACAGCTCCTGAGTTTACGTCTTCTGCTGAGTTACAAAAGTCTAGAGGCTCTATTTCGGAAGTCGCTGGGTCCATTCAGCTGTGGCTCTAGAAGCAGACAGGCTGTGGTCCATCATAACCATGGCTGTAGAGTTGCACTGTATTAATTCTGTGTTCCAGAGGAACAACCTGACTTCTTGCGCAGCCAAACCAAGGCACGTCCATTGTAGTAGCATCAGAAACCACCAGGGCAGCTCCCCCCACCCCAACCCCGCCCAAAATGTAGGTGCCAGAGTCCCATCCCAGATCCACAGAATCTCTGGAGTTGGGATGTGAGCATCTGTGTTTTGTTTTTTTTTTTTTTTAAACCAGGTTAATTCTTTTTTAATGTAGTAAAATACACAGAAAACAAAATTTGCCATTAGTGACATTTTGTACATTCACAATGTTGTGTAAAACATAATAAATCTAGTTCCATAACATTTTCATCACCCAAAAGGAAACGCTATACCTGTCAGGCAGTCATACCCCACTTTCCCCTCCTCCTATCCTTGGAAGTTACTCATCTGCTTCTGTTTCTGTGGATTTGACCATTCTGGATATTTATATAACTGGAATCATACCGTATGTGACTTCTTATGTCTGACATCGTTCACTCAGGATAATATTTTCAAGCGTCAACCATGTCGTAGTGTCTATTTCATTCCTTTTTATGGATGAGTAGTATTCCACTGTGTGAATATAGCACATTTTGTTTATTTATTCATCCAGTTGATGAACATGTGGGTTGTTTTCCCCTTTTGGCTTTTATAAATAGTGCTGCTGTGAATGTTCGTGTACAAGTTTTTGTCTGAACACCTGTTTCAGTTCTTTTGAGTAGATAGCCAGAAGTGATGTTGTTGGATCATATGTTAATTCTGGCTATCTGTATTTTTAATACGAAGGTTTTTATTTTATTTTGTAGTCAAAGCCTGTGATACATGATTAGGTTCGGCTGTTCTAACTTCACAAGTGAAAGGCTAGAGTTGGGATAGAGACTGGCTTTGGGGTCAGCCAGCTCGGGATTCAAATCCTAGCTCTGTCACTCCCTTGTTGTGTGAACTTGTGTGTGCGTGTGTATGTGCTCAGTCATGTCTGTCTCTTTGTGAGCCTGTGGACGGTAGCCTACCAGGCTCCTCTGTTCGTGGGATTCTCCAGGAAAGAATACTGGAATGGGTTATCATGCCCTCCTCCAGGGATTGTGCCCAACCCAGGGATCGAACCTGTGTCTCCTGCGCCTCCTGTATTGCAGGCAGATTCTTTACCACTGAGCCACTGGGGAAGCCCATGAACTTGTAGGCAAGTAGCTTATCTTCTCATTCTCAGTTTCCTACCCCTAATATGGGAGCAATATAGGCCCACTTCCTGGGGATGTTGTCTCTTAGTGCCTTTTTAAGTGTGTCTATAATGCTCTGTGCAAAATTAACATAACAAGCTCTTAGTAATCTGTAGAAAATATGATTATTTTTATTCATCTCCCAAACAATGCTCCTAATTATTTTAGGATTTAGGCAACAAGTAAATTTAACCAAAAACCCACGAACATTTTTCGGTGCTGTCCTTATTTTCAGAATATGCTTAAGGCGGTCAGTGCAACCCAGAAACAGATAGACCTGGTAAAGCTCCATGAACAAGCCAAGAGGAATCTGGAGGAAGAAATCCAAAACTACAAAGAGGAAGCTCAGAAGCAGAGAAAGATCATCTTTCAACTGGAAAAGGAACGAGATAGGTACATCAATGAAGCCAGTGACCTTACCCAAAAGGTAAGCTGCTCCTCCATGGAACGGGTCGAGCATCAGTGCATTATTTCTGATTGCCATATATTGTTGCAAAGACAGATTATTCAGATTGCAGCTTGTGGTTCACACGCAGATTTAAGATAGCGGGCAATAAGCTCTGCTAGCAAATCAGCTACTGCCCATTTAGAGTAAACAAATGCTGATTAGATGTTTGCAGAATGTAAGTTTGGAGGAACACAAATGCATGTGATCAGTCCATCCCTGGCAAGACATGTCTTCCTTGTAAAAGATGCCCCATGATCCTCATACCCCTGGTTGGAAGCCATTGTAAAACAGCATATTCCTCTTGCAACTTGATCAGGTAAGAAGCTTCACTGATTGATTTACTGACTCTGAGAGAACTAGTTGCCATTTCAGGCACTCATGTTCTCTAGTGTGGCTAAGCTTGTTAGCCTCTGTATCTGTCAGATTAAGTTGTAGCAAATAACCCTCAGGTCTCAGTCGTTTATAGCAACAGAGATCTATGTTTTGTTCATATTAATGACCTTTGAGGGTCAGCCACAGCTCTGCTTCACGTCCTCTTCATTGCAGATGGACTCTGTTGGAATGTGTTGGCCTCTTATAGAGGGAAAACTGTGTAATGGTGAATCTTTGATATGCTGTCAGAGCTTCTGCTGGCAAAGGAAGGGTAAAGGGTCAGTCCACTCATATTTCATTGATCAAAGGGAGTTACGTGATCAAGCCTGATATCCTCGGGCAGCAGTGTGATCCTACTAAGGGAGGGGCCTTACCTGGTGAGACAGAGACTATGTCTGAACGTATAATCTGTTGTAACCTCCTACGTCTTCCTTCCTGGCAGTCAGTCTCCTGCCACTCCTGGCTGCCATCATACTGTCAGAGTTGTTAAGAATTCCAGTGAAATCTTATTATTACTCCCAGCCTTACAAACCTCAGTCATCTCTCAGCAACCTGGGGCAGTGCTTCCTAACATTCTTTGTGTCACAGCATTGTAGAAAATAGCATGTCTACAGTATGTGGGAATGAGGGGGATGAGCCTGTGCAGGGCTGGAGGGCCTCACCCAGGGATGCTAGCTGCCCAGGTCCCACCTGGCCCACCTCTGGGTAGAGTGAATCAGTGTTTTTTGTTACATACCTGTAACCCATGCAAGACACAGCAATTCATATATTCTGACTTATGCAACAGAGGCTAAGCTCTTTGTTTTATCTGGAAAGCCCTTTCCTCCCCCTTCTCTGAATGAAAAATTCTTATTCATGCTTCAGTACCCAAATCAAATGCTCATGTCTGGGGTCAAACCTATTTTAACTCCTTAGGCAGAGCTAGTCACTTCCTACTTAATGGGTTTGTTGATATCTCTGGAAGAACTCTTACCATCTTCTAGAGTACTTTTTTATTTATACCTGTGTTTGTAGTGAGCTCTTGGGAGCAAGGACTTTATCTTCTCTTCATTTCCAGCACATTGTAAATGCTTGTAAATAGCAGGTACCAAAACTGGGTTGAACAAATAGATAGATGATGAGTGATTAAAAAAAAGATTGCTGTCACTGATTTTAATATAGGATTGTGTATTTCTCTCTTTCCTTATGAAGGAGAGATACTGGTACCAAGTTTTGCTGGTAACTGTTTTTCACAATTTCTGATGTTTAACTGCACAAGGTTGCATAATGGCTCACCTAAATAATCTAAGCACAAGTTTTTAAAATATTGTTTATCAACTATAATTTTTTTCTCTTACTTAACTCTTGACAGTGTATATCTAGCAACTTGTGTCACCTCTGGACTTTTTATTAAAAACATGTATATCTTTTTGACACCTTCTCATATTTCTTTCTTTACTGTCACACACACACACACACACACACACAAGTACCTCATTCCCACAAACAGAAAGCTCCCTTTCATGTATCCTATTTATATAAAGTTGAGGAATAATACCAGGGACTGGGGGAAGATGTCATGAAACTGATATTTTCATCTCCTTCTAAAGTGGGTTGTTCTAAGTTTATCCTTTTGACCTCACAATTTCTTTTGTAAAAACTGAGCTTATGAAGAATAAGAATGCAAAGATTTTTATAAAAGAATATTCTTCAAAATAAATTGTGCATATTTGCCATGTGCCATTAAAATCATGTGTTTGAAAAATATTTTTTAAATGGGATAATGGTCACAATNTAATGGTCACAATATGAACCTGATAAGAACAAAATGCAAAATTATGTATATGGTTTGACCTAAATTTTATCTGTGTGCAGATGAAAAGGATTAGGGTCATTTTATCATGGGATGGGTAGTGAAAATTAAATGAGGTAATGTCGGTAAAGTATTTAGAATGATCTCTGGCACATAGTAAATGCTATGAAATATTTCATAAATAAGCAAGTAAATAATTAATTTGTAGATAAACAGCCCAGAATTTTTGTTCAAAGTGGCATTTGAATGTAGCTATTTTCAACTTCTTGTTAAATGTCAGTAACAGAGATGAAAAGTTTTAATGGCATCAAACACTAAGGTTGACATAAGGCCATGCTAAAATAGAAGAAAAGAGATTGGGTGAGAATTTTAAAGCCAGTAGAGGTGAACTGAGGAAAATCCACCTGGCCCTCAATTCACAGTCCCTCGAACTTGCTTGCAGTTGGGAAGGAGAGGGGCAGTGGTGAGCAGGAAATGGGGGAGATAGGAGAAGATGAGAGAGTAGGCTGGGCTGTTCTGGGAGACAGGACCAGTTCCCAGGGCAGGAATGACCTAGGAAGTGCTAAGCATGGGACCTCCGATGGTCAAGTTTAAGTTCTTTACTGTGCTCTGTACCTGCAACCTTCAGTGACAGTCTGCATCAACCCTGTGGCTGGATTGTGCTTTGCGGGGGCAGGGACGGGGTGATGAGGGATGTGGGATGGGAGGTAACACACCTTGAAAAGGAACCATATGTGCCAGAGAAAAGTGCTAATCAAGAATCTGGAATTCTATTGAAATAGGAAATCAAAACCACAGTGAATAGGACAAATATAATTCCTCTAAGAATTCTTGGAGATACTAGGTTGCTCGTGTTGGGCTTCCTAGCACACAAAATGAAGATTATATATGTTCTGTTGTTGTGGTTAAGAACAGTGTGACCCTGGTAGGACAGAGGACTATCATCTGGGTTATAAGTCCAAGATGACATTACTTCTAAGACAAAACAAAGATAAAGGAAGTGATGGATAAAATAAGGAACGGTTGTAAAGAGACTAAAACCCATGCAGACCTCAAACCAACTCAAAGCAAGCAATGGTAGATTTAAAATCCACATTGAAGTTAGTAAGTTAGTAAAGAACAGAACTGATGTGGAAAATGGAATCAGTGAAGTGGAGTGCAAACTTGAGTAGTTCTCTTAGAATGTTCAATTCAGTTCAGTCACTCAGTTGTTTCCGACTCTTTGTGACCCCATGGACTGCAGCATGCCAGGCTTTACTGTCCATCACTGACTCCTGGAGCTTGCTCAAACTCATGTCCATCCACTTGATAATACCATCCAACCATCTCATCCTCTGTTGTCCCCTTCTCCTCCTGCCTTCAGTCTTTCCCACCATCAGGGTCTTTTCAAATGAGTCAGTTCTTCGCATGAGGTGGCCAAAGTATTGGAGCTTCAGCTTTAGCATCAGTCTTTCCAATGAACATTCAGGACTGATCTCCTTTAGGATGGACTGGTTGGATCTCCTTGCAGTCCAAGGGACTCTCAAGAGTCTTCTCCAACATCACAGTTCAAAAGCATCAGTTCTTCAGTGCTCAGCTTTCTCTATGGTCTAATTTTCACATCCATACTTGACTACTGGGAAAACCATAGCTTTGACTAGACAGACCTGTGCCAGCCAAGTAATGTCTCTGCTTTTTAATATGCTGTCTAGGTTGGTCATAGCTTTTCTTCCAAGGTTTTCTTCGTACTCTTAGAATATAGATGGAAACAAAAGACAAAAATGATCCAAGAGAGGATAAGAGATAAGGACAGGGAATAAAAAGCATCCTATAGGTTGCTGGTCTATGATGGAGGAACTGAGCCCCAAATCAAAGATGTAGCAGAAAATATTTTCTGGAGATGAAGAAGGAGCTGTACATGCAGATTGAGCATGTTTCTGGAAAAATCAGTGAGAGGAGAAATCTCATAGACTTGCTCTGGGAGAAAGTCCTAGGTGTGTATGTTGTTTAACCCACAAAGATAAAGAAAAGTACTCTCTGAGAGTTAGGCAAGAAGAAAAAGCTGAAGTCCGGTTCCTTTATTTTAACAGGAAAAAGAGTAGAAGGTAATGGATCAACATGTGAAAACTAGGTATTTCTGAGTAGTAGGGATACAGATCGTTTTTAATTTACCTCTTTTGTGCTTTTTGTGTTCTTCAAATTTTCTGAAATGAATATATATTACTTTAGTATCCTGATCCAAAGAAAAAAATACTAAAAAAACTTGCCCTTCAGTCAAGGACCAATAAAACCTTAGAGGAGCTTTATTTAAAATGTTTTCTAATCCATCTGTACTTGGTTCCCCTCTCTGGCAGGTGAAGAAATCTGATGTTATTACAGTATCTGCATTTCCGAGTGTGCCTCATGTCATTTACAAGTTCCTTGAGGGCAAGTCTTCTTGAGCTCTTTATGTTACTTATTTATTAAATAGGTATTCAAATATATTTTGAAAGGGTGAATGGAAAGCATAATTAGACAACTGAATCAACTAGTCAGAGACTTATTTTTAGGTATCTATATTAAATTCTTCTTCAGTAATCTGTTATCCCATGAAGTCACAAAGTGGACATGACTGAGTGCCTAAACTTTCTTAAACTTATGGGTCTGCTCGCCTTTAAATTCTTTTGAAATAGGTTGCCATGACGGACAATGTTATCTGAATTTTCGGCAGTTTTAGCTGTGAGTGACTTCTGGCCTGATCTCTTTCTTCTGGGCTTGCAAAAACAGTGTCAACATTTGCTTTCTGATTCTTTTTATTTAGAAGGAAAAAAAGGTGAAATCTAAGCTGCTGAAAACCCTACATTACATTTTATTAATTTAACTTGGCATTTGCAAATGAGAAAGAAGATTCCTTTTTGTGCAAGAATTGGATGGCTCAGAATCCCAAGCCTTCCCTTATGTGTTTATCTCAGTCAACATGTGCTGTGATATTACTGCATAATAAACAACCACCAGGTCTCACCGGCATGCAAAAACAAGCACTTATTTCTCACTCACACACTTGCAGTTGACAAGGGTCAGCTGATCTGTGTTGAGCTTGTTGGGCTTGGCCTGGGGCTGTGGGTTGGGTCCAGATTTGCTCTGTGTGCTTCTCATCCTCCAGGACATGCACACTGTTCTCCTGGAGAATGGAAGGAATGCAAAGGACAGACCCAACCACGCAAGCACAGTTCATGGGTCTCTACTTGCCTAATGTTCTCTGACATCCCATCAGCTATGGCAAGTCACATGTCCAGGCCCAGCCTCCACAGCAAGGGCAAGTAGACTCCTCCCATAGAGGTGGTGGGAGCAAATATTCATGGAGCCATGACAAGCTACTGTAATGTTTCAGCACTTATTCTTTATAGTTGGACTTTTTTTCTTTTATTATTGGAGTATAATTGCTTTGCCGTGTTGTATTAGTTTCGCTGCATAGCAAAGTGAGTCAGCTATACGTGTATATATATCCCCTCCTTCTTCAGCCTCCCCCTACCCCATCCCATCCCTCTAGGTCATCACTGAGCTGAGCTCCTTGGGCTATATAGCAGCTCCCCACTAGATATTTTACACAGTATATATTCAGCACTTTTTATCTTCTTGGTTTTTCCTCTGGTGCAGTATAAATTTTATTATTCAGCTAAATTGAGAGGCACCAAGAGTGGCATTATAAGTTGTGGTGGTTTAGTTGCTAAGTCATGTCCAATTCTTGTGACCCTATGGACTGTAGCCCACCAGGCTCCTCTGTCCATGGGATTTTCTAGGCAAGAATACTGGAGTGGGTTGCCATTTTCTTCTCCGGGGGATCTTCCTGACCCAGGGATGGAACCTGGGTCTCCTGCACTGCAGGCAGATTCTTTACCGACCGAGCTACTAGAGAAGCCCAATTATAAGTTATGGTCCACCATATTTACTCTTTTCTAGACTTTTATAAATTTTAGGTAAGATCTTTCCTAGTTAATGATTAAAACTGGGGAACATTCTGCACATTATGCATTTGGCTCATTTTAGGACCCCCTTCTTTTTCATTCTAAATATTAAACTTCTAGCTACCCCTTCCCAGGCTTCTTATATACTGAAAGGCATTTTTCACAATGAATTCCTACTGACAAGTTTCTTAGCTCCCTGCTTATTTGCCTTATAACAATGTCATGCAAAGCTCTTGTAGACAGAGGTTCCAAGAAATGAATAATGATATGCTTTCAAGGATTTAGAAGTAAGTGAGGATAGCAGAAGCTGATCAAAGAAATATCATTCACTGAATAGGTGCTTCATAATAAAATGAAGTTTCTGTTTTTTTAATATTAATTTGAAGTCTTTAATACAGAGCATCTTTAATAGGGTAGAACTCTGGAGAGAGCCTTCAAGGGGACATACACAAATTATAAGCTTTTCATGTTATAATGAAATAAGTGTACTATGGGTCACTCTTTTCCTGGAGAACAGAGTGATCCATAGAAAAAAACCAAACTGATTTTTTTAAGTGCTAATATCATATAATATAACATAATGTTAACATACCATGATAGTCTATTAACATTTATTAAATGATTAAATTATGATATGCCTGGTACTTATATTATGGCATAAATATAATTTTTCTCACTTTTATCCTCATTATAGCCCTCCTAGGCAGATATTATAGCCTTCATTTGTAGCATAACATGTTATTAAAAACAGATAGAAAAATAGATATGCCTCCCTGAATTTGAGATAGAGGATAAAATAAGAAAGCAAGACAAATAGAGAAGACTTAAAATTTCACATGACTGGGAACAAAATTTTTTTTTTTGAGAGTGAGTTTTCCAGTTTTATTATGGAAGTAAAGGCATTGTCAGCATTCAAACCATCGACACCAAGTCAGAAAAACTTACTTTAAAAGTTTATTGTACTGATATTTCATCAATTGCAAGTTAAAAGATTCCAAATTCAATGACCTACTTTCTCTTCCTGCCTTAGTACATATGATGTTTTGACTATGGCTGCAGATTTCCTGCACACGTTATTGATTTTTATCTCACTATTATTTCTATTGGCAGGTTGTTTTAACAGGAAAAGAAAAGGCAGTAGGTTATAAACTGAGACTGTGCCCTCATAGTGCACTGTAAGCAGATTCTGGTCTCCTCTGAAGCAGGCCTCCACATACTAGGCTCTCCAACCCTCTGGCTGTAATAAAACTCTCTATATTTGGATGTGATTTATCTCAGAGTTGGTTTGAGGTATCTAAACTATAATCAATTAATTAAGCTCCAGACCCATAGCTGGCATTCTGCATTCTCTTATATATCCTTTTAAACTGGGAACATTTTGCTGATGAAGGGTTTTGTGTCTACCTAATACTCCGCACATTTTATGAATTTTCAGGATTTGAACCTCTATGTGACATTGGTTTGAATGATTTCCTTCAAAAAAATTGAGTCCCAATACTTGGAACTAAATTGCTTTGTGAATTGTCTTTTCCCTTTGTTTCTATACTTTAAAACTTTTTGCTGTCATTTAAATGAAGTAACCTTTGATCTTTTTGGTGTCATGATGGGTTCCTATTACTCCCAGCTTCAAGAATCTGGAAACAAGTTAGATTTTGTGTACTGTTGTTTGCAAAAAGATGAACCTGTCTAGCTGGGTGCCCCAGAAAGAAATGCCCTTGGTTACATCTTTTCTGTGGAGCATTATTCTGTCTGTGCAAAGGATTATTCTTGCTGTAATACTTCTCAGTGATTGAACAAGCAATTATTTTCTTTTCTCTGATGTGCTGCTTGATATTCTGAATGCTGATGATGCTGTTCAAAGTATTTTCAATCTATTCATTTCACTGACCCCAAGGAAGGTGGTCATGTCCATAGAAAGGCTACATTTGGAGCTAAGATAGTGTCTTTTAAAAATATCAAACAAGTAAGAGATCCAGGAATGGATACCTTATTTAGGTTTCCCATTTGTTCCTAACTTAAACATTTTAGTTGCTAGTGGTGGTACCTTAAAAGGCCACCTGCTACTCATTTTCAAGGGATAGATCAAAGAGAGGATGGAAGAAGGAGTGAAATGTCTTTTCATTTCAGATCTACCCACATGCCTCTTCTGCAGACCTCCTCTTCTCAAGTTTTCTAATTTTGTTCCTTCAAGCCCCCTAACCAACAATGCAAGCCATTCATCACTGAGTCTTTATATATTCTTACCGTGGGCCATTTTCTTTCCACACAAAGTGGGTGATGGAAATTAATAAAAATAAAACAGCAAAATAATATGAAATACTTTGTACAAGGACTTCCCTGGTGTCTGGTGGCTAAGATTCCATGCTCCCAATGCAGGGGGCCTAGGTTTGATCCCTAGTGAAGGAACTAGGGATTCCCTCGTGGCTCAGAGGATCAAGTGTCTACCTGCAATGCCAGGGACCTGGGTTCGATCCCTGGGTTGGGAAGATCCCCTGGAGAAGAAAATGGCAACCCACTCCAATACTCTTGCCTAGAAAATTCCATGGATGGAGGAGCCTGGTGGGCTACAGTCCATGGGGTCACCAAGAGTCGGACATGACTGAGCGACTTCACTTTACTTCAAGGAACTAGATCCCACATGCTGCAAATAAAAGATCTTGCATGCTACAACTAAAGAACCCACATGCTGCCTTGAGCATTGAGGATCCACGTGCTGCAACTAAGACCCAGTGCAGCCAAATAAATGAATGAATATAAAAAAGTACTTTGTGCAACTCTGGTTGCATAAATGTAAAAGATTGGTTGAAATAGATATTTTTCTTGAAAATATGTACATGCATCAAGGCTTGACTAAGGAGAAGTAGAAACCATAGAAAGATTAATAACCGTGGAAGCCACCAAAACATCTGAGAGAGAAATAGCTCCAGTGTTGTCACTAGGGGCCTAATTATTTTAGAATTAAGCTCCTTCAAACTTTTAAGAATCAGATAAATTCCCAGGCTATGTAAAATTTTTTTTCTGTGTATGAATTTAGAAAAATGTATTATGTATTCTTGGGGGTAATTTTTTTTTTCTGTTGGAATTTCTGTATTTCATTTATTTTTCTTTTTATTAATTTACATTTTATTGGAGGATAATTGCTTTACAGTGTTGTGTTGGTCTTGGGGGTAATATTGATTGGCATTACTTTGCTGGCCTAACCCATGCCTTCTGCTGTGATAATGAACAAAAACTCTAGGCCTTGGAGAGAGCTTGGGGATGAATGAGTCCTTGGGTGGGATGACCTAGGAACAAGAAGGAAGAGGTAGTTCTCACAAATTATGTAAATACCAAATATTAACTTCTTAGATAAGATGTGTATGGCCACCCTATTACTCTCCCAGTGTTTAATTCTCTCATAACACCCTGTGCATATCTCAGATTATTGGTTGTGTCCATTCCTTGATTATCATTTTACAGTGGAGTCACTCACTAGAAGTGAATGTGCGGGTAGGGAATGCCTCTTATTTTTCTTCACATCACTGGTGCTTTTATAGTGCCTGCCATAGATGGGTCCTCAATGCATGTTCAGTGAGTGAATGAATAAGTAGGCGAGTGGTTGAATGAATTAACAAAAGGGTACTCAGCTCACTTTATGAAACTAGCAGAAATCTTGATATTAAAATAGAACCAAAAAGGAAACTATAGACTTAGGTCACTTATGAATATGTATGTAGCATCCTAAATGAAATTCTAGCAAACCAAATTCAATAGTACATTAAAAGAATCATCCAGTATGACCAAAGAGGGTTTATCCTGAAACCACAAGGATAGTTTTCTATTAAGAAAGCTATTGCTGGTGGTATGAAAATGTAAAATGTTACAGCCATTTTTGAAAGCGATCTAGCAGTATCTATTAAAGTTAAAAATATATATGTCTTTTGAGCCACATACTCCTCTTCTGGGAATCCATCCCAACAGAAGTAAAAGAACAAGTGCATAAGAACATATGTATAAAATGTTTATTGTAGCATGACTCAGACTGGCAAAAAAATGGAAACCAAGTGAATGCCTGTCAGAGGGGAGGGGTTCACCTGCACTGTAGGGCATTATGTCCCTTTTAAAGAGAATGCCCACAAAGTATAAAAAGCAAGGTGCATAAAAATATATAAGAGGATCCCACTTTGCTGAAAAGTAATGACCAAGTTCAGAAAGCAAAAGGAAAACAAACCCCTGAACCTGTATATTCACTAGTTGGCTAGCTGTGAACTATATTACTTCTTTTGATTTCAGTTTCCTTATTTGTAAAATTGGGATATGATAATGCACATCTATGAGGATTTTTGTGAAGATTGAATGAGTTAATACCTGTAAAATCCTTAGTATATAGAAACTACCTGAGAAATATTAGCTATTATTATGATAACGACATTAGTAGACCTAAGTAGAATATGCAGAATTCAAAGAAAAATATGGAAGAACACATACTGGATCGTTAACCTGATTTCTTTCTATGTCAGTGAGGGACTGATGTGGGTGGAAGGGAGAAGGTTCAAGTAAATAAGAAAGAGAAGTGAAGTGCGACCCCATGGACTATAGCCTACCAGGCTCCTTCGTCCATGGGATTTTCCAGGCAAGAGTATTGGAGTGGGTTGCCATTTCCTTTTCCAGGGGATCTTCCCAACCCAGAGATCGAACCCAGGTCTCCTGCATTGTAGGCAGATGCTTTACCGTCTGAGCCACCAGGGAAGCTAAGAAGGAGAAAATAAATGTTTATTTCCCATTTATGCACTTATTTAGAATTACGGCATATGGGACTATGAATAAAGAAATAAAATCAGAATACTTGTAAAAGAAGACATTTGTTACTAAGTATATCAGATCAATAGAACTGATAGTGTAGTATAAAATAATATATGCCAAAAAGACATTTATTAAAATTTGATTCCATCCTTCCTTAAATATAAATCTAAGAAAACTTTGAAAGATATTGGATTTCACTGGTGGCTCAAATGGTAAAGAATCTGCCTGCAATGCATGAGACTTGGGTTCAATCCCTGCATTGGGAAGATTCCCCTGGAGAAGAGAATGGCAACCACTCCAGTAACATTGCCTGGAGAATTCCATGGACAGAGGAGCCTGGTGGGCTCTAGTCCATGGGGTCGCAAAGAGTTGGACATGACTGAGTGACTAACACTTTTTTCACAATTTAAAGATATAAGGGGAAATATATTAAACACCAGCCGTCATTAACTCTGCCGGGGAAACATTAGAAGAGGGTTTCTTAGAATATATTTTCTGGAATACTAATTCTACAAGTAGAGTAAAAGGATTCGCTGCTGCAATGACTGGGGATTGGGAACAAGATGCTCACAGGTATCCAAAACCTGAATCATATATTACCGTGACAAAGAGGTCCTTTTGGACCTTTAGGTTCTAGGTAAATCTCTTGTTTCGAGGAAGCTTCCCTGGTCCTGTTACTTCAAGTGCATCCCCTTCCTTCTTTGTCTGTCATGTTTCTCTGTTTATTTCCTTCAACTGCAGTCATTAATTAAGAGAATTCCACTGAAATGCAGTGAAATATTCTTAAGAATTTTCTCCTGGTGTGTTCTAGCTGTTGTTAAAGTATAAGCTCTATTCATTCAACCAGTTTTCCTTGCAAAATTTTTTTTCTTAAGGAATTTTAGAAGAAGTTTGTCCTTAGAAAATCAATTTCCATGGTCATTGAAGCTAGGAGACATGATGATGTCATTTCTACTGTGTGGATTCCTTGTCGAGAAGCATTGGCTCACAGTGGAATTTTGGGCCTTGGTTTTCCATACTTGCAAAAAAGAGGCAGCTACTTCTGCATCTCATCTTGCCTTAGAGTGTTTTCCACACAGTAGAACACGTATTTTTATGAAGTCTTTTGGGTTTCCCTGGTGGGAGTGAGTTTGACATTGGTAAAGATAGTGTTATGATTGCTGTCAATGTCAGAGGTCACTTTTCTTTCTTGTGGTTAACCTTATAAAGCCATGACTGTGTCCAAACAGCTAATCTCTCTCTTACCCTTCCTAGTGCTTTGTGTTAAGATCTGTTTAAGCTTGTGCTTTTTTTTTTTAATTCCTTTTTTGGTGGTTGGGGTGGGCAAGAGAGGTTTTCAGAATTGAAAGAATTTCTTTATTTTCTTTTCTGTTTTGTGATCACAGAATAATTGTGCTAAGCCTTAATGCTTGAGCAGAATGGTGCTGTAGATAAAATATATGTTTGCCCCTAATCAGCTGGGCTGAACTTCTGTGTCGTACCACAATGCTTATAGCCACAGTCAGATTTTCTGATTGCTGGCATTTCCGCTCGCTACCCTCAGATACAAAATCTGTTTGTCCTGAACCAATAACCACAGATGGGTTATTTAACCATCCTTATTACTTCTTTCTCCTCCAGGTCCTCATGAACATGGAAGACATAAAAGTCCGTGAAATGCAGATTTTTGACTATAGGAAAAAAATCGCTGAATCAGAGACTAAATTAAAACAGCAACAGAACCTGTATGAAGCTGTGAGATCAGATAGGAATCTGTATAGTAAAAATCTGGTTGAGGCTCAGGTAAAGGGTATATTTATGTCTTTGCATTTTGCTCCCTTCCCATGCTGGGTTTAAAGTAGTTTCTGTTATTCTAATAGCAGAATTTACAATAGATTGAGCAAGAAGAAATCGGGGAATTCACCTGAAAGAAAAGATCAGTTTATGCAGAACTGTCAGATTGTTTGAAATGGAAATGACACAACTTGATCAGATGTGAAGATCAAGGCCCTGGTTTTAATTATTATGTAGCATTGCCATTCTCCTGTTTCTCGTTGTTAAAACTGCTAACAGCTATCATGACTCCGAGGGGAGCAGCATACTCTTGTCATTTAAGTGCAGAGTTTTGCTTTGTAATTTTTCAGTTAAAAATGTTTGTTGTGATTCCAATTTGTCTCTTATACAGTGAGGAGTAAAGTGTGTGCATGTGTGTATGTGTATGGCAAATTCATTATGTATTTTTACATCTATCTCATGACCATATTTGGAGAGTTAATGCTATGAAATACTTTGAGGTCTATGGGCACAAGATACAAAGATACCTAGCTGTAATCGATCAGGAAATCATTGTTTTAAATGAATCTCCCTTAAAAGCTCTTGACTATGCATTGAGCTTCCATAGTGGATGATGTCTATTTAATTCACTTTCAAACAGATCTCCTTTCATTTTGTTAGGATGAAATAACAGAAATGAAGAGAAAATTAAAGATTATGACCCACCAGGTAGATCAGTTGAAAGAAGAAATCTCAGCTAAGGAGTCGGCACTTGTGAAACTACATCTGGAACAGCAGCGCATAGAAAAGGAGAAGGAAACGCTGAAGGTACAGACCTTATAATAAAGGCGGTGGGCCAGTTGTCAATCCGTTAGACCCACTGGGGCCAGGCTCCGTGCTCAGTGAGGCTAGCCGTGGGCGGGGCCGGGGGGGAACAACCAAAGCACCAGGAGGATGAGCTCCACCTCCTCGAGGGCAGTCTTCCCTACAGGGAGTGCTCCCGGCTAGAACTAGAACGGGAAGGGGCCATTGGAGATGCTGAGCTCCTAGATTACCTGTGCTGGTTATCATGGCATCAGTGGAAGAGAACCTAGCAGGTCAGCAGTGCCCAGGAAGTCCTGGAACTTTCAGGCTCACTACCACCTCTTTGCATTTACAACTCAAGTCCAGCCCTTTGTTTGCACTCAACCCTCCCAAACTCCTCTCCCGGGGCTTCGATGAGACAAAGCTGGCAGATCTGTTGTGCTGCTGCCCTGATACTTATTTACTTCATGCGCACGTGCTGTTTCTGCCTGCGACATCATTGTCTACCAGGTGTCAGACTTTGTCCTTACTTGTTTGGCCCTCAACTGGGTTCATGGATCACCTTACTTCTGTGAGTCTAAGAACTTTGCAGCTACTCCTCTAGGGAACCACCTTTGTCTTCACATATTGCTGAGATACATCCTTTTAAATCTACAAATTTAGAACATTCTAGGTCTACTAATATAACAAAGACTCGTCCCCCAAATATATGCCAAATAATTATACCATATCAAAACTTGGAGTGAAATACATTTTACTATACATATTCATAAAACCTAATGAATTTCCTAGCCAATCCAGTAAATTTCCCTTCTAATCCATTTGCCCAAAGAATTAAAAAAGAAACTTCTAAGAGAATAGTGCCATTTTTATTTTTTTAAATGTGTATGTTTATGAGCCATTTGCAGAAACTTCTATAGCCAGTGAAAGACTGCATTTCTGCACATGATTATCTTCAAAGATAGTTCCTGTCTTGAAAATGAATATGTAGCATTGGACAGATTTAATGTCAAATTTCCCTGATTCTATGATGCTGTAGACTGAAATACGCACTCTCAGTTTAACAATAGGTTTTGTCAACTTAATGATAGGTCTTCATGGAAACAGAACTACTACATTAAGTTAAGGCACATGAGGATGGAAAGAAATTAAAATGTAGTGAAAGTGCCTTTACAATAAAGATATGGTAATTGATATATTAACCTAAGACTTTCATCTCCTACTCCAGCTCATGATAGAAAAAAACAGAAAAGTCTGTACTAAAATTTATTTACATATAAAGAAACATAACTATATATTCTAAAATTTGAAAATACCTTGCATCTTTGCCCTTATTCTCCTTGTTTGAAAGCATATTAATAGTTTTATAGGAGGTTGTTTGTTCCACCCTGGAAGTCTATGGTAGGATGGTGTTTATTTATCATTGGCTGAATCAGAAGAGTCTTATTGCAAACACTGCTTCACTCATAGGCCTCATGGACCCATGTTAGCAAGGCTTCAGTGTAACTGGATTTGGTACATCATCTCTACCTTTCAGAGGATGACATTGATCCTCATCTCTTACTTTCCAAGGAATGCTTTTTTCAAAAGATTAATTATTGCTGCACAATGGGGTCCAAGGAAGACAAAGTCCTGCTTTAGAATAAGCAATGTCCTATGCAAAAAGGGATTATTCCTGATTCCTTAGTTGGACTTTGGTTAATATGTTTCAATTACACCCTCCATCATTAGACATCTATACATATAGCTCCAAAGAAGCATCATAATAAAGGAATAAAGTTTATACTAAAATAAAGGAATAAAGTTTATAATAAAAAGTTTAAATCATAAACTTTATATTATTTTAATCATAATAAAATAAAGTTTCTGTCTCTTTGGTCCTGTGCCAGCAGAGTTGGCAGCTGGTGACTAAGGGAGATGATTAAAGGGCTTCTGTTCTAGAAAGTCTGCTCCAAATGGTGAATCCTAGGTCTGGATAGCTTTGTGTCTTCAATCACAGGAAGATGATTGCTTTGGACTTACTGTGAAGCTAGGATGCCTTTTCCTCAGCTTTTCCCATTAAGGCAAGAATTAGGAACAGAAAAAAAGGCTGCCTCCGTGATTTATTATTTGAGGTTATCCAACGGTGAGTTGCAATGGTGCTTTGACTGGATAATTTTGGCCTATCATTAAGCCCATTTGACATCCTTTAGAAAAATATGACAGCTCAAATGTTGAGTTTCAGCCTCTTAACTTTTTTAGCCTCAAAGATGAATCACATTTACAGAGGTCTCTGAATTTCATGCATCTGAGCTTTGCAAACCAAAACCCTGGAGCAAAGGGCAGATTGTTTTTTTTTTTAAGTAACTTTGCTCCATGAGAGACATGTAACTTATTATAGTGAGTTATACAAAGCTACATTGATGAGAGACATGTAACTTATTATAGTGAGTTATACAAATCTACGTTGGTACAAAGTCCCTCCCAGGAGGGCAAGCCCTAGCCTGTTCGGTAGACCATGAGATGCTTTTTGACAGGACAACCCAATTTATTGCTTCTCCAAGCCCACGACAAACAATTGTCCATAAGAGATCATCCCCATCCTCATTCATCACTACCAACCCCCCGCCCCGATAGAAAAGTCTTGCTTCTTCCATGTTTCTTTTTCAGTTGCTGCCAGGCTCTACAGACTCCTCAGGATTCTAGACGTTATCAGCACATGATGGTTATGACAGGATGTCAACAGTTCCTTGTAGATGTTGCTGCATCTGTGTTCATCTGCCCATTCTGTCCCCGTCTTGTTTCATCAGCACTAAAGGGGCCATCTCATGTGGAGCGTCTGCCTTCCAGTCCTAACAAGCTCTCGATTCTGTTCATCACCACCCCGTCATCCCACATCAATGACAGCACTTTGATTCTTGGTGAATAATTCAGCAGCAAATTCTCTGTGTCCAGAGCTCAGCGTCGCATTAGCAACTGGCTTCAGGGCACCATATCCTTGTACTCAGTGGACTCTCTAGAGCAACATGGATGGGAACTGTTGGAGGGAGAGGGAGGGAGAGAGAGAGAAAGCCTGATTATTCTCCTGGTTAAAAGACTTCAGATGGTCCTATTTATTTTGCAGGATGTAAACAGATGGTTTCTGTGAAACCCAGTGAATGTTAGGATCCTGTATGAAGGGGTCAAACTCCCTCAAGTATGCTTCTTTTTTTAAAAAAATTTTGTTTATTTATTTTTGGCTGCACTGGGTCTTCTTGCCGCACAGGGCTTTGTCTAGCTGTGGCGAGCAGGGGCTACCCTCTAGTTGCTGTGCGCAGGGCTACTCCACATTGTGGTGCGAAGGCTTCTTACTGCAGTGCCTTCTCTTACTGAACACGCTCTGGGGTGCACGGGCTTCCGTAGCTATGGCTGCTGGGCTCTAGAACACGTCCTCAACAGTTGCTGCCCACAGGCTTAGTTGCCCTGCAGCACGTAGAATCTTCCCAGACCAGGGATCAAACCTGTGTCTCCTGTGTTGGCCGGCTGATTCTTAACCACTGGACCATCAGAGAAGTTCCCAAGTATGGTTCTTGAGATATGATTTATGCCCGCAGCCAGACTGGGTGATACATACGCCACGAACACCTATCACAAAACTGTATAATTGTAGAGGTAGTGACCGAAGAGCATGTTCTGCCATCGTGTTACAGCTTTATGCCTCGGGTCCCATCTAGAATGTTGCTTGATGAGCTTTTGGGTGCACAGAAGTTGTTACCATCTTTCCTGGATGAGGCAGCTCAGATTTACAACTGCTAGATGCATTAGACCTAAGGTATTTTGTTGATGTTAACATTTGCTGCCAACGTCTAGTGCCACATCTTGTTTACAGCCCATAAATTTATGACATAAGGAGACCACTCAGAATTTTGATATATTAGGGAAAAAAGCACCAAGCAATGCCAAACACATGAATGGTTTTACATTTCAGACAGATACTTTTACACACCATTGATTGCATTTTAATATAACAGTGGTTTCATTTTGTTCTGCTGATGGATTCTGATCAGCTCTCAGCACTTAGGAACAGGGAAGTGAATGTTGCACATCTGGGAAAATAAAAGTTTTATTAAAGAAAGCATGAGCCAAACAGGTATTTTATTGCTGTCTTCGCCGTCACCTTAAATGATTATAGAAATAGAAAGGCTGGTTCTTGACTCTCTTTCCTAACAGGCAATCCCCCAAAGTGGTAAATACAGTGCCAGACCAGATCTTTTCTCACTGTTTCCCTTTGCTTATCCCTGGACCAACATATATTTCATGAATGAGCAAACAAAATGTCATAAAGGAAACCCTGTGTTTTACGGCAGCTAGCTGCATTTAGTTTGTGACATTCATTACAGGTCGATTGCTAGGTGTGTGGTGTCTTGTACTGTTTGGATGAATCTGAGCTACGGGATTAATGACTCTTGGTCTTCATGGATTAGAGGCAGGTGGCAACTAGAGTTGGGTTGCTTCGTAGGCACTCACTTGCAGATATTTGGTTTTCTGTCATCCCTTTTGTGACATTTCTGGGTGGGTGGAGGTGGGGGAACCCAATTCTTCCTTGAAGGAAAAAGTTAACTAGTTTTTCATTTTCACATGTTGACCTGCAGGCCATTGAAAAGTTGGAGGCTTAATATTGTCTTGTCCTCTCCCTTGTGACTTCAGGTGTGGGTGAAAGCAGAGGTCTTCCTTCATCTTTCCTTCTTGTGCTGACCTGGCTGTGATACACCTGTCCTTATATGGGCATGGATCCTCGAAGCCGTGTTCTTTTTTCCTGTAATATGATTAACTCTCTGGCTCCCAAGTACATACTCTCCACAGCCCATGGCGTACAAGGCCCTTCTCAGGTTGTCTCAGCTGTTTTACCAGGCTTACTTCCTGCTGTTCCCTACCTAGTACTCCAACTCAGCCACATTGGATGTTTTGCCATCTGGTAAACACACTAGGTGCTTTATAGTTTGCATGCCTCTGTTCACGTGAGTCTGACCACTGACTACTCTCCCCCAGCACATACATCTCCCTTTTAGAAATAACTGTCAACTTCCAATGCCCAGACTTGTTTTTCTCTCTAATCCCCAGGAAGAAATAGGAACTCTGTCCTGTACTCCCATGTTCTTCTTCACAGTAGAGAGCATTTCCACACTGTAGGGTGGTTGGTTATATTTGTCATCTCCAGTGGGTGGTAAATCCCTCACATCTTACTCATCTTCTGTATTTGACTTGGAACTATTGTATGGTGATAGCAAAGGGGACAGAAACTCTGGAATGAAAAACTCTAGGTTGGAATCTCGACTTTGCTTCTTATTAGCTGCGTGACCTTGAGCAGGTTGATTTGCTCTTCTTTGTCTCTAATTGCATTTGTGAAACTGGGACAAGAGTAGCTAGGCACAATACTTAATATCATGCCAGAGGTGTTGTGAGCCACAAATATGCTTACAGATTTGGAGCAAATGTGTTCTGTGATGAGAGGGATTTTCCTTCTGAAACTTACCAGTCAAAGCATCCTTTCCTTGCTTCTCTTAGGATTTCCATGTAGCCTCAAGAGCCTCAAGATCTGAGTTCTTCCAGGAAGCCTTCCTAAGTGCTGCAGTCCTCTGACCTCACGTGGCATCAATTCACTGTCTGTGTGACAAAAAATATCTTGAAACATTATTGCTTGGACTTGTTAATATTTGCATAATACTTGTATATCTCATCTTCTCATCTAGATTGGAATCATCTTAGGAGTAGGATCTATATATCTTTTTATACTATAGCATCTCTTCTGTTCCATCAGGATGTTTTATAAGACAGTCGTTTGGTCGTTATCTTTATTAATTTACATTTTGCTTATAATAGACTTTATTTCTGCAGTTGATATGCTGATGATATTAGGATTGTTATAGGAGCTGATACATACAGATATACCTCCGCTCAGTCCCTCCTCCACCATGCTCACCCCCCACATCCTTCTCTGTACTATCTGTGGATTCTCCTCATGTTTAGCTGGTAAGAGAACTGCTGTTGAATACCAATAAGGGTCCTGCTATACTGATATAGAAAAATGGTGGAAATCCCTCAAGGGCACAACTCATAGAATAAACACGATCACCGTAATATGCATTGTTGTTTCTTTACAGGTCTTGTGTGTGTGTGTGTTTATGTGTGTGTGTGTGTTTAGGTGTGTGTGTGTGTTTATGTGTGTGTGTGTGTTTATGTGTGTGTGTTAAGCTTTCTTTGCTTGCGAGGATGATCAAACCATGTTAAATGAGACATCACAGGGAAGTATAAGAAGCACACTATCCATCTAAATCTGGGCCCTGTTGACCTGGTTTGTGCTGTTACAGAGTGAAATCGGTCTGTATCTTTCACTCATTGTCAGGCCGAGCTTCAGAAGCTGAGACAACAAGCTCTGGAGACCAAACACTTCATTGAAAAGCAGGAAGCCGAGGAGAGAAAACTCCTGCGAATTATAGCAGAGGCTGATGGGGAGAGGCTGAGACAGAAGAAGGAACTGGACCAGGTAGGAAGAGATCACACCTCCCCAGACCTGCAGACTCTATCAGCAGACACAATTGTTTGATTCAGCTCCTCACAAAACCTCATTCTTTTCTGAGTTCTTCCATTGAGTCTCTCAGAACAGTCCCAGAGGCCCACTTTCTGTTGATTAATTATGAAATATCCATTCATTTATTCTGAGTTGGTGATGGACAGGGAGGCCTGGCGTGCTGCGATTCATGGGGTCGCAAAGAGTCGGACATGACTGAGCGACTGAACTGAAGTGAACTGATTCTGCTCCTATTTACAAGCACTTGCTGTGTGTCACCCACTCCTTTAGGCTCTGGGGATATACTGACCAACAAGAAAATAAGTTACCCTGCCCTCAGGGGGTTTACATTCTAGCATAATATCATTGTTGCATATAATTACAATGAATAATTACATAATTTTGGGGGTTAGAAACGTAAATGCTTTCAGAGATCTAACAGGTTAAAAAAAGGAGACATTGGCTTGTGCAAGACAGTGAAAGTGAAAGTGTTAGTCACTCAGTCATGTCCGACTCTTTGTGACTCCATGGACTGTAGCCTTCCAGAGCTCTCCCCGTGGAATTCTCCAGGCAAGAGTCCTAGAGTGTGAAGTCAGTCACTTCTCTAGGGGATCTTCCTGACCCAGGAGTCGAACCCAGGTCTCCTGCATTGCAGGCGGATTCTTGACCATCTGTGCCACCAGGGAAGCATGTGGTACAAGACAGTAAGGAGTGGTAGAACTTGGCAAGAGCTTGCCCACCCTAAAGACTTCAGATTTAAACACATACAGTAACTTGTTGGCAAAAACCCATGGGCCATGGACTATTATTATTAATAATATAATTTATTGTACTCTTTTCAACAAGATTGCCAGCTCTTGTGGGAGGAGTCCAGTATTGGCTGTCTAGCAGGCTATTTTCAGTGCCTCACCTACTGAGTGCCTAGCACATTCGGGCATTGGATGGGCGTTCATTGATTCTCTGAATGCTGCTGCTGTAATGAAACGTGGGACGTTTTTGTCCCCCAGTGGCCATGCCCTGCCCTACCTTTCTAGGTCATCAGCGAGAGAGATATCCTTGGATCACAGCTAGTTCGGCGCAATGATGAGTTGGCTTTGCTCTATGAGAAGATCAAGATCCAGCAGTCTGTGCTGAATAAAGGCGAGAGCCAGTATAACCAGAGGTTGGAGGACATGAGAATCCTCAAACTGGAGATCAAGAAGCTTCGCCGGGAGAAAGGGATTCTTGCCAGGAGTGTGGCCAATGTCGATGAACTCAGGTAATGGAAGACCCCCTCGGAGGTGAGCACATAGCAGCCTATGGGGACCTCCTAAGGACCTTTGGTTCCTCCTATTGGTCACTGAAGGTCTTTTTTTAAAAAAGATATTTCTTTGGCTTCGCCAGGTCTCAGTTACAGCACGTGGGATCTAGGTCCTTGACCAGCGATCAAGGGACCTGCATTGGTCCCTGAGTTTTAACCACTGGACCATCAGGGTAGTCCCGGCCATTGAAAGTCTTTTTCTGATTGCATAAAATAATTTTTTTTATGTTGAAATGATTAGCAAATAATGAGAACAACTTTTCCATAACCCATAATCTACATTGTGTCCATTCTATGTCACAAAAAATGAATTCATTTCTTTTCAGGGGAACATGAGCAAGTGCAAAAGTGTTTTTTAAAAACTTTATTCTGGATTTAGTGAAAGAAATTTCAGTTAAATCGTAACCACAAAGTAGTTACAATTCAGAAAAAAATTCCCCCAATGAGCTCTTTAGAGTTTCTTTAATAAGGCAGTATGCAAGAGATGGAACATCAATATTTAAATTGAATCCTGGTAACATTTGCACATCTTTTTCTTGGAATTACACACAGAATGAAAAGAGGGGGAAATTTTAATTTTATCACTATTTGAAAACTCTGTTTCCTTAGAAGGCAGCCAGATTTCACATCTCACTCGTGATTTATCTTCCGCAGCTTTCCCTTGACTTAGTACGCCTTCTTTTTGCTTTAAATCTTACATTATACAAGCTCTACTTCCCCTTTGGGAAAACATCACCATGTTTTATATGGGCAATTGCAGGAAACCAAATAATAGGTCTGGTGTTTTCTCAGTAACTATCTTATCCTCCCCAGATTTGATGAACAGTATCCTTGGCCACCTTGGGACAAGGACGCAGTCTGGATCTGCTTCTTAAATTAATTGACTTAGATAGTTTTGATATTTAGACACAGGGAATACGTTCGGGAATAGCAAGGGAAGTTGCCACCATCAAGGATAGATCAATACTCTCTCTCTCTCTCTTTTTTTTTTANCATCAAGGATAGATCAATACTCTCTCTCTCTCTCTCTTTTTTTAATAGTTAGTGAATGTTTTATTATTTTATTTTATTTTTAAAAAATTTTTATTTTAACTTTAGTTTACTTTACAATACTCTTTTTTTAAAGAGTTGTTCATCTTTCAGACGATGAAAGTAATACAAATTCATTGTAGAAAATATGGGGCGTGCAGAAAAAATGTGAAGAAGGGATTAGAAAATCATTCATAAGTCTCCTATCCAGAGATACCACCATTGGCATTTTGGAGGCAATTGGATTTACTCTTAAGACACTATTGAATGATCTCCAGGACCATAACTAAACTTGCCTGGCGGCTTAGTTGGTAAAGAATCTGCCTGCAATGCAAGAGACCTGGGTTTGATCCCTGGGTCTGGAAGATCTCCTGGAGAAATGAATGGTAACCCACTCCAGTATTCTTGCCTGGAGAATTCCACGGACAGGAGAGCCTCGTGAGCTACTACTGTCCATGGGGTCCCAAAGAGTTGGACATGACTAAGTGATTAACACAAACTTTCCAGCCATGTGTCATTTTTATTACATATGCAATGCACCAAATTCTACCCACTCTCAGTTTGTTGATACTAGATTTTAACTTTATAGTGGGAGGTGCATGTTCAGTTGCTCAGTTGTGTTCGACTCTTTGCAACCCCATGGACTGTAAACCACCAGGCTCCTCTGTCCATGGGATTTTCCAGGCAAGAACACTAAAGTGGGTTGCCATTTCCTCCTCCAGGGGATCTTTCCAACTCAGAGATAGAACCCTAATTTTCTGCTTCTCCTGCATTGGCAGGCGGATTCTTTTACCCCTGAGCCACCTAGGAATTCCTTATAAAGGAACTTAATAAACTTAATAAAGATATTGGAGGCAAGCGGGCATGAATTCCAATCTCAGACTTGCCACCTACAAGCTGTGTGATCTTGGGCAAATTACAACTTATTTGAGCTTTAAATTTGTTAAAATTAAACACGAAAATGTAATGTGCCTAGCACAGAGTCTGGTGCAAAAGAAATCATCAATCATAGTTCCCAATACCCTTGCCCCTCTCTGCGGATGACACTCTAGAAAATAGTAGTGTTAAAAATATGCTTTTAATTCTGAGCAGCTTGTTCTGAGCTCCCTGTTGAGTGAGCATCATGCAGTTAATTCTAATGGTTTGTCTTGCTAATGAGGGGAAGTTGTATTATTGGTTTAAATGAAGCAATTAAGTAAAAGAGATGGCTTGGCATTAGTAATCTGCACACTCGCAGCAGACGAGGGCAGATAATAATATCCTTCTTGCCCGTGTCAACCTGAGTGCTTGCCTCTGCTCCACCTCCCAACAAAACTTCTCGTTCAATAGACTGGCAGCCAGTGGATGGTTGTAGACTCTGGTTACCTATTAACTAGAGATTTGAGAAGTGTATTTGAGCCAGAGCTAGTTCTTCGGGACTTTTTCAGTCACCTGTGTAGTTGTGGAACATGAGACAAACGATCACTCCTAATTCAGTATTTTTCGGTACTGGCTGCACATTAGAATTACCAGCTGCTGCTGCTAAGTCGCTTCAGTCATGTCCGACTCTGTGAGACCCCATAGATGGCAGCCCACCAGGCTCCCCTGTCCCTGGGATTCTCCAGGCAAGAACATTGGAGTGGGTTACCATTTCCTTCTCCAATAGAATTACCAGCAGAACTTTAAAAATCTATGAAACCCAAGCCTCATACTAGACCAATTAAAGCAGAACTTCTTTGGGGGTTGATCCAGGTAAAGGCATGTTGTCATAGTTCCCCGGGTGATTCCAGTATGTTGCCAGGGTGGTGAGACACAGTCTTTTTATTTATTTATTTATTTATTTTTACATGTTTCAATGCCATTCTCCCATCTCATCCCACCCTCTCCCTCTCTCTCTCCCCCAGAGTCCAAAAGTTCACTCTATAGATCTGAGTCTCTTTTGTTGTCTTGCATACAGGGTCATCATCCCCATCTTTCTAAATTCCATATATATGCGTTAGTATACTGTATTGGTGTTTTTCTTTCTGGCTTGCTTCACTCTGTATAATTGGCTCCAGTTCCATCCATCTCCTTAGAACTGATTCAAATGTATTCTTTTTAATGGCTGAGTAATACTCCATTGTGTATATGTACCACAGCTTTCTTAGCCATTCATCTGCTGATGGACATCTAGGTTGTTTCCATGTTCTGGCTATTATAAACAGTGGATGTCAGGTTTCACCTGAGCCTCGGTCGCTTGCATTGCAGGGCCGTACCTCATGGTAGAACATCGCTTGTTCTCTCGCTGCTACTGTAGAAGACATTTAAAAACGTGGAACAATATATTGAAATCCTCATGATTTACCCTTTCCCTATTCTTTCCATACACTTCTAAAATTCCCTGGGTATCAAGAATCAGTTCCTGGTACTATTTTTTTTCCCCGCTAAAGCTAAAGCTGAAGTTTGCCCTCAGCAAAAATTGGTATCACCTGTGTCTTGCCTTAGGAGGCTGGTCTCAGTGTTCCAAAAGTCTCCCTGATCCATCTTTTTCTATAAGATGTAGCATGCACGAAACCATGTAAAGAAAGGATACTCAAATACTGGGCAGAGAATTTGTTTGCTAAAGAAAGTTTGACCTATTTAGGCAGGAGCTTTTTCACACGCAAAAAGAGTTCCTCAAGGAGAGGACGAGATGCCGAGCCTTGGAGGAGGAACTGGAGAACCCCATGAACGTGCACAGATGGAGGAAGCTTGAGGTAATATTCGGGAGAGCCTTCCTCCCACCCCCCAAATCTCTCTCTACCCTACTTGTCTTCTTACCTAAAGTGCAGTAACAAGCACAGTTTTATTTAATCTGTGCCATTGTCACCCAAAAAGTAAAAGACTGGATCAAATGTAAATTAGATTGTTCCAGATGGGTTTTGTTTTTAAAAGCCTTTGGATCCTTTTATTTCCCAAAAGGAAGCGCGGCTTTTAAACTTGCCCTCTTTTCAAAGAACTAGTATTGTGTTCGTCAGACTCCTTCTTTTAGGATCTGGGGACACAGCCAAAGTCCTTTTGGAAGATGATGGGTAATAAACTTCTTATTTTATTTTATGACCTCCTGAGATTCGTTTCCACCAGCAGATAACAGTAATAGAGGAGCTTTGCTTATTCAATAAAAAGGTGCCCATCTCCTCTAGTAGTACCCAGTAATGTGGGTGCAAGAAGGGGCTTTGACTAAGTTAACAGCTGGAGTGTTGGGAGAATAGGCATACGTAATATAAGAAAGAGCAAGGAAAAGGAGAAAATCAGCCAAGTAGGTTTTTGTTTTTCATTTTTATTTTTTCCTTTAAATGGAGAAAGCATTAAGGATAATGTATTATAAATTGTTATGTAAACATGCGGCCTGAATTTTAACAGTGTCCAGTCTTGCCAAGTGAATGTGTATGCCAAATCTACTTCCAAAATATGGATATCAGTTGGCACTGCTTAGTATTTCTTAAGCAAAGTCATAGTAGAATATCTCCTGCCTTTTGGACCCTCATTTATTCCTCTTCAAATGCCAATAGTGGGGTAGTTTACTAAACTAACAATAACATGAATGTGTCTGGGGAAGATGATTACTGTGAATTCATTTACTGTCACATTAGTTTATTCCATGTGTTTTCGAGCAGATCTTTTAAAGTTTCCAATTCCATGTCAATTTCTATTTAAAAAATTGGAAAACAGAGACTCTGGGAGGCAGTTGAAAATATTTAGCTGCTAAATTAATTCCAAATGTCAGTATAGTTGAAAGTGAACCTTTGGCTCAATGTCTAGAGGACAAATTATCAATGTATAACAGTAGATCTTGTTTGAATTGTACACAGATAGTTGTTGAAGGTGCATCAGAGCTTTACAGATTGATAATGCCATTTGAAAGCTAAATGCCATGGTCGTGTCCTGCTGCTAATAATTAGCAGACTTCCACACCCTGGGAACTTGCCCCATCATAGGTTGTAATGAATCTTCTTGTTGATAATTATGAAAGGAGAGCCCTGAGACCGAATGAGTTAGGGAACCCTGTCTCATTCCAGTGTAAACAAATGATGGTAGGGAAAACCTCAGAGCATAGTAATTAAGAAGCCCGGGCTTTAGAACCAGGCATATCTGGGCTTGAATCTAGCTCTGACCTTTATCAGCATGAGTAGATGACCTCCTCTGAGCCTCAGTTGCTTTATCTGTAAAAGGGGAAGGTAATACTGTCTAACAGGACTGTCGAGTGACTAAAATTTGATAATGTGTGAAAAGCACTTCACATAGTGTTCAGTTGGTGCAAAGAATCAGGTATTAGGCCCAGGAGCTGCCATCATTGCTGCTGTTATTATTTCCCCTGGTGGAATAAACATACTCATTTCCACTTATGGGCTCACTAGGGACAACAGAGACGATACTAGCCAAACATCAGTCTGTTTTGACGACTGTCTCATCTGTTGTGCAACGCATTTTGTTTTGTTTTGTCTTGTTCCTGATTCTTGTCTATATTGGATCTATAATTTTGCAATAGATTGTAATAGAACAGTAATTCTGTAGGGACCTCAGTGCTCTGAATCTGGTAATCTCAGCTGCTTTATTTTTTTCCCCTTGAATAGGCCAGTGACCCCAGTACCTTTGAGCTGATACAGAAAATACATACACTGCAGAAGCGTCTCATCAGCAAGACAGAAGAGGTGGTTGAAAAAGAGCTGCTCCTTCAGGTACCATTTCCATTTTCTGTGCTCATCAAACAAGCCTATTTCTTTGGCACCATCATCTCCAGTACTGTGTTTTTAGAGCTAGATATTTGGCAGCGTTGCATGCCCCATTTTTAACTGTAGATGGCAACAGGGACTCACACACAGAGAACAAACAACCTGATTAATTGGTCTTTTATGCTGCCATCACTAATATTTCAAGAATTCTAGAAAATTAAGTTCAAAGCTACATCTACTGCTTTGAGTAATGTGAGCTCCCCTCCCCCCAACTTCTCTGTAGTTGTTAGATTCTTTTAAACGCTTTTCTTCATATCTTCATATAATGTGAAATGCCGTGACTTTGATTTTGAAAACTAGCCTTCAAAATGGAATGGAAGAAAAGGTATCTTTTTGAAGATTTTATGTAGTAAGTTATTCTGAAGCAATCAACAGTGGTAACATGTTTGTATATCTGTGTCTTTGGAAGTACCAGTTGTCACTACTATCATCGTTATCATCATCGTGACAGATACTGTGCTGGGGCCTTTATCCCCTCATCCTCAATTCCTCTGCACACTTCTGGGGAGATGGTGGGGTTTGCCATTCCCAATCAGTGAATGAGAAAGTTGGACCCCAGGAGTTTGATTATAGATAAAGAATACAAGCTCTAGTGTTATGTGGCTTGGCTTGTAATCCTGTTTCTGCAAATCTGTAGCTGTGTGGAATTAATTTCTGTGCACCTGTAGTCCTTGATCTGTATTATGGGGCAATACTGGAACCTGAAAAAAGGATGCTATTGGGACATTAAGGGTGTGTAAGACTGAGATGCATTTGTGGTCGTTGCAGCTCCTTCCAGGAACTGAGCACTCGTAGTGGTGGTTTGCTCAGTTGCTTTGGGCCCCGGCTTCAGTGTTTTATGGTGTAAAGCCACCTGAGGTGTTGGTCTGGCGCTCTCAGCAGGATTTCATTTTCTTTCCTAAGATGAACGGCACCCAGCAGTAGTATTCCTTAAGCGCAGCCAGCTCTGCAGCTCCAGCGTGCATAGATCTCACCCAGTACCCTCAGTCTTACACCCCGGGGACTCTGTCTCTTCTCCCAAGATATAAGGGTATGTTTCTTACTGGCATTACATTCCTTCATTCAGTTTAATAACGTGCCCAGGTGCTCTTCTATCTAAGGATATTGTACTGGACAAGGAGACAAAATGTACATCATCGTGGAACTTGTATCCTAGTGAAGAATAAGAAGGGAGTGGTTAGACTTTTTTGCTTCTTGCGGTTAGACAGGATCCTGAGATAGTAATAGTTTTGAGCAGCAGGTTGTGAGCAGGTATCTCACTTCCTAGCTGAAGCATTTATTTGTTGATACAGGACTCTAGTGCTGTCTTTTTCTGCCTCCTAAGAACATGCAGAGAGAGGAGCCACAAGCTCAGAACAATCTGGAATGTCAAGTCCCTTATATTGGGGAGGGAAACCTGTTCTGGAGAGACCCCAACCCTATCATGGACTTTGTAGGAATGAGAAATAAACTTTTACTGAGTTAAATCACACATAGAAAGACTGATGGCTCAGGAACCCCCTCCCTGACATTATGCCTTGCCCTGTCTTGTACACTCACAGCGATGCTCCTGGTCCTGACTCCCCAGAAATGAGAAGAAAACTCCTGAGCTTTGCTCCTAGCCCCTATCTCTGATTCCCGGGGCAGCCCAGTATGGGGGAAGTCTGTGGTTCTCCCCTGTAATAAAATTAAGCAGCATTTGGTAGATAATTCTAGGATATAAGGCTACTTGTTCCCAGGAGTTTAACCATTGAACTTCAACAGCTCCCTGCAAAACTGAGTAATTCAATGCGGGAAAGAGCATGGCTTCACTCTGTGGACTGCACAGAACCTGGCACGGAACTGTGTCTACAGAATTCATTTATCTCCCGTCACTTTACCTGCCCTCAGTCACCCTCTCAGGCTTCATCGCTCTCATCCAGCCCCCATGTGGGGAAAGGGTGGCACTTCAACGTCCTGGGTCGCCATTCACCGCATAGCAGCCACAGTAGCTCCCTCCTTCCCCTGGGCCCTCCATCGGGCTGGCCTCATGCAGGGTGTGTGTCTCTGCTCATTGTTTTCTCTGTAGTCAATGAAATCTGAATGTGGGATATGTGTTAGGTGATATTAAGAAATTAGTGTTGATTATATAAGGTGTAATAAGAGTATTACGGTTATGTTTTATTAAAAAAAAAGCCTTTTTCATATGAGAGATGTACTGAAGTATTTACAAATGAAATGATACATAGTCCGGAGTTTATTCTAGAATTTTCCAGTAAAGAAATGAAGGAAAGGGAGAAGCGATGGGAGATATGTGGATGTGGAGATGGGGGATCAATGAAATAAAATTGGCAAAATGTTAAAAAAAAAAAAAAGGGATGTTGAAAGGAGGATTGAAAGAGTTTAACGTTATGCTTGACATAAAAATTGCCAATTATTATTTATCATTCCAAAGCCCATAGTTTTAACCACTGGGTTATCGTTACTAAAAGTAGGAGCTTCTCTATATGAGCAATGGGTACTTGGCCCTCTTATTTTACATTTTGCATTAGAAAAGACATTTTCCCTGAAGCTGAGTGCACAGTGAGTGGCCAACAGGGATCTTCCTCCTTTTACAGATGAGCACAGGTACAAGGACAGACTTTGGAGTCAGAAAAATCCGGTCTTGGATCAGTTCTAACAGTTTATCTTTCATGACTTCAGGAGAATTACTTATATTCCCCCAGTTTTGGCTTCTCCATTTGTTTGTTGTAGTTCAATTGCTAAGTTGTGCCTGACCCCATGGACTGCATCATGCCAGGCTCCCCTGTCCTCTGCTACTGTTCAAATTCATGTCCATTGAGTCAGTGATGCTATTCAGCCATCTCATCCTCTGCCACCCTCTTCTCCTTTTGCCTTTAATATTTCCCAGCACCAGAGTCTTTATAAATGAGTTGGTTCTTCCCATCAGGCAGCCAAATTATTGGAGCTTCAGCTTCCCCAACAGTCCTTCCAATGAATATTCAGGGTGGATTTCCTTTAGGATTGATTAAATGGAGATGCTAATGCCCAGTTTCATTATGGGAGGAAGATACTCCTTTCTGAATACATGACTCAGAGGTGCTATTGTAAGGATAGTGAGTTAGTGCATGGGCACCAGAGTCCACGATCCAAGGTTTGTCCTGTGGCTCTACAGGTGCCAGCCACAAGTCACATGACTGAGGCCACGTAGCTGGTAAGTGATAGAGTAGGGACTCAATCAAGGCCATCAGCTCCAGTGCCCGTGCTTCCTGTCACTTCATCATTACCCGGCCTCTCCCATTCTTATTACTCTGTCAGTTTCAAAAGGAACCAAATTTTGTGTTTTGCCGGACCTCTCTGTTGGCAGCTTGTTTCATACTTCATTGACTACTCTAACTTTTTAACTCCCATCTACGTACTTTGGATTCATTCTGTTCTTTTTCTACCTCGTTAAGGTTGGTGCTCAGCTCATTAATGTGCAGCCTATGTTTCTCATATAAATAAGCATAGACAGCTGCAAAATGTCCTTTAAAAACTTTAGTTTCTTCCCACAGGTTTTGAAAAGTGGCATTTTCATTTTCATTCAGTCCTAAATAGTTTCTCCTTTGAGAGTAAGTCTTAAAATATCCCCTATTTCTGTGGATGGCAGAAAATATCCACTATTTAAAACATCTACTATTTCTTCTATGGTAATTAGAAGTACAAATTTAAATTTCCAATATATGCCTTTAAGCTGCATGCACGCTGTGTCACTTCAGTCGTGCCCGGCTCTTTGTGAGCCTATGGACTGTAGCCTGCCAGGCTCCTCTGTCCATGGGATTTTCTTACCCATTGTTTACTGTGAATGATGACTTTCATTCAGGGTGTTCATGGTGGACTTTTTCCTTTTGTGTTGGATTTTGGCTTGTGAACTCATTTTCGGAAAGACTTTATTTATAGAACTTGGGAATGGCCCAGGTTAAGGGGGTGTCCTTTCATTTGTTTCTGTCAGGTGCCCTGGGAAACATCACTTAATTGGGATACTTTTTTGTATTAGATTCTCACTTTGGGTAACCTAGTTAATATATATCAGAACTCTGAACTCTTATGATTGAAGGACCCATGGATACAAATTCTTAGGGCAGCCATTTTCTCCCACCCATAACCTGGGAGAGAGAGTTAGATTTCATTGTGGTCCTCCTGTCCTAGTGGGTGAGTTTCTTTCTGTTGTCTCTTGTCACTGAGGGTGTAACTCTTTTAAGTCCCTAACTGTAAGTGGAGGAGTCTCCGTGGAGTGGAACTGCCCACTCCATGCAGGCTCAGCGCACCTCATCTTTTATCCTCTTATGGCCATTCCAATCCAAGCCCCTTGCTCAGTAAGTCTGGCCACTTGTCCCAGTCAGCACCCCACGGGAGAGCTGCAGTATCTGTTTACTGTTCTAATGTGCAGTTCACCCTTTGATTTTGACACTTGAAGATCAGACTGCTTGCAACTGCCATTTTGTGATTGAAAGGATGCGTTGTTTTTTTGAGCAAGTCTAATGCTTTGTGGACTTTAGTTTTTGCATTATTTAGTATGCCATAATGCCATAAACAGAAATTTCTCATTTATTCTAATCCCTAGTTTTCTCATCCACAAACTGAGACCCACCCACAGAACTGAGTGTAAATACTCGTACAGGGTGATCAGGCTGTTTAGTTACCGTTATCATTATGGTGATGATTATTAATATTATTAACCAAAAAGCATTTTTTCCAGGTCTCCAAAGTTTAATAGCCTGCCTCACTCCCCTCTGTCCAGTTCCTTATTTCACTTTTTTATTTTTGATGGTTGGCTGCCCTGGGCCTGCTGTGAATTTTCTTCCAGAGCTTGAGCATCTGCAGAAAACAAGCCTTGTTATCTTGGTGAAACCCCAGGTGCTCCACAGGGTTTGACAGTTTCTCAATTTCTTCTGTTTTATTAAATTATTAGAGAGGTTCTCTGAATACACAACAGAACATTTTGCAATTAGGAAGATTTTTGGTTGAATTCTTCTGAGTATCAGAACATTTTTTAAATGACTAATTTGTTCCAGGGTGCTGAAGAGCCCCTATCATGTCCTGGCAGCAGACGTAAAGGAAGTCTATTTGCCCCCAGTAGACTGTGAGTTCTTTGAGGAAAGGCACTTGTTAATTCATCTTTCTAACCCCAGTGTCTGATATAGTACCAGGAACATAATAGGTGCTCAATAAAGATGGACAGGCTCTTTGCTTGGGCAACTCCTATTCACCTTTTAGCATGTGTGTGTGTGCTAAGTCATGTCTGACTCTTTGTAACCCTGTGGACCATCGTCTTCCAGGCTCCTCTATCCATGGGATTCTCGAGGCAAGAATACTGGAGTGGGTTGCCATGGAGTGGGTTGTGATGCCTTCCTCCAGGGGATCATCCCGCTCCAGGGATCAAACCCACGTCTCATGTCTTCTGCACTGGCAGGCAAGTTCTTTACCACTAGTGCCACCTGGGAGGCCCAGCTCTGAGCTTGAATGCTCATTCCTCAGGAGTCCCTCTTAGAGCTCTAGGTTAGGTTTCTTGGCACTTGACTTTGCTTTCTTACCACTGTCAACACTTGTAACTAATGAGATAATTGTAACTGTGTGCTTAATGACTTTCATGCTTGACCATAAGCTTTGCAAAGCAGTTCCTGTATCTGTTGTAATGATTATTTCATCCCTCACAAATATTTGTTTAGTGACTGATTAGATACTGCAAGAATGGTGGTTCTTTAGTAAATAGTGTGTGGCACAGTCATTTGAGTTCTGTCTTTGAGCTACGAGAGGTTAGGGAATTATTCTTCCTGTTGCCTTTGCATTTTTGTTATTAACTTCTAACTTTGCAGGAGCCTGAGATATACTGTGGTTTATGAATCAATAAACTTGATGAGAACTGCTTTTGCGTGCTGAGGCAGGCTAATTCATGCGGTGCACTCAGATTTCTCCCTTTGTTCAGGGTGAACGTGGACATGGTTCTTGAACTTGGCTTTACAGCATCTGTAAGAAGTCTGTATTCTTGCCAGAACTGGAATCTAAAGCATGGATGGGAAGGATTGTTTTTCCTTTTCCCACCAGGCCACCCTCCCATTCAAGGAAGTGAGGGCAATGCAGGCCTCGCTGAGACAGGTCTTCTGTTGCCCTCTCCTTTCTGTTTTCGCTCCATTTGTTTCTCATCTCCAAATCCCTCGGTAGTAATGATTTCTTTCTTTCTTTCTTTTTTTAAAAAGCATCTGCAGGATTAGGCGGGCATATGTGCCATGAGTAACTGCTCTCTGTTACTGGGGTATCATTACATCATCATCATCACCTCAAGAAGGAATTCCAAATAATGGCATAAGTTCTGCTAGCGTTGGAGTAGGAGACTCTGATCCCTTGCCAGAGGCACTTAGAAACACAAGGAACATATATAGCAGCTGGGACTTGTTTTGTCCAAGTGTTTAGCTCAGAAACCCTCACCTTCAGGGCCAGACAGGTAACAAGAGAGAGCAAGGTGAACTTTGTATCATGATCATAAGTGGCAACTGACAAGAGGCCTGAGAATGAGAGTCAGAAGGGAGTGGTGTGGACTGCAGCACCCAGGGGGCTTTGGGTCCCCTCTCCAGCAAGCAGCTAACCTCACCCCAGCTGATTGCAGGCCCAAGTCATCAAATCTTTAATTTTTTTCAAGAATACTTAGATATACAGATTTTTATGTTCACTGTACTGAGTTTAAAATATTGGCAACTTTAAGAGCATCGCCCAGGCCTCCCAGAAATATATTAACCAACCAACCTTGACCCATAGGAGGCAGTTTGCAGCCTCTAGCTTCAAGGCCTCGGGGAGAAAGAGAGTTAAAGGAGCACCAGCAGCACGATCAGCTTTACTTGTTTCAATTTCTTTGATCTAGTCCGTTGTTATGATTTCTTGACAGAAGTACACAGCGTGAGAATCAAGGGAAAGAGGAGCCGGGGAGGGAGGAGATGGGGGAGGCTGCGGGTTGCGCAGTGATGGTCAGAAGTGAGTGAGGCTGGAATCCTCGGAGGAGCTGAGCCCAGAGATGGAGAAGGCAGGGTGTGTTTTGTGGGGGCAGCTGTAGGTGGGCTTAACAGAAGATGTCTTTTTAAGATGTCATTTCCCCTGCTGCTAATGACTCTACCTTAATTTCATTTTACAAGCTTTTCTGAATCAAAGAAGCCAAGGGCTGCTTCCTGCCCCTCTCGATGCATGGGCAGCAGATGGATGGCAGGCATCTGCTCAGATAACATGCCAGGGCCCTGGGGTACCAGAGTAAATAAGACAGATGTAGTCCTGGCCTTGACAGCCCTCCTGGTTCTGTAGCCACAGGGCAGTGTGACAAGTCCTGTGATTCTGCACAGGACTCAATGCGACTCTGAACAAGGCCAGAGGTCACAGTTTGGGCTCCCCTAATCGGAGACGGAGATGAGGGCTGGGGTTCTGGTGGTCTGGGGGGTGGTCCCAGGAAGCTGGAGGGAGGGAGCAGAGCGTGAGGGAGGGGAGGAGGAAGAGCCAGTGGAGGAGGGAGAGAGCTGGTCACCGCTGTGGACATCCGAGTGCTGGTGGCACTGGTGTTCCCCTGAGGAATCTCACTGGCACTGCTGCAGACCCGTCCCGTCAGAGGAAGAGGCTGGCGCCGTCCATTCTCTCCCGTCCCCCACTGGTTGAAGGTTGCCCCGGCAATATTGGGTGGAATGCCTGGTGGATTATTGTGTGACATGTAAAAAGGACACGAAATTAAAATTTCAGTGTCCACAAATCCAGCTCTCTTGACACATAGCCACGCTCATCCACTCGCCTCTTGCCCACGACTCTCTTTATGCTACCACAGCAGAGCAGAGTGGTTGTGACACAGACCATATGGCTCGCAAAGTCCACAGCAGTGACTCTCCAGCCCTTGACGGTAAGGATTTCCTGCCTCCTCCTAGAAACTTCCATCATTGGAATCCAGAACCGAGCCTCTCAACACCGTTCTATGACACCTCCTCCTAAAGCCACTAACCATCCCATTTCTGTGACTGCTCCCTCTCTCCGATTCCAGAGGAATCGTTCAGTTATTAATGAGCTGCCTTAAGATGTGGAAGGTGAATTCTGACATCATGTCCCAGTCGCCGGTGGTGTGACGGACACCAGCCGTGATTCTTGCCCACTCTGTTAGTGGATAGCTAAGTGAGCACCCTTCCCAAACAGAGCTGAAGTTGTTGAAGGTACTCCCGGCCTGGAGAGACGGATGCACTGAAAGGCACAGTGTGAGCTGAAGCTACGGACTGAAGCCCACCTGCAGGCTTCTGCTCTGGTCTAACATCAAAGGGAAGATGGATGCAGTGAGGGAGAAATGCCTCCTGCGGAGCCTCCCACCCTCACCAGAGAATATCTAACATGTTGGGAATGGTGGCAGGGGCTTCTTTCCCAGTGCGCTCCTGGGGGGCTGCTGCTTCCCCGGCACCTCTTCCTGGAACTTCCCGGGGAACTCCTGCTGTCTGGCACATGCTGCTCCACGTCAGGGAGCACAGAAGGAGCAATCGGAGATGGATTGTTCAGAACACAGGAGGCTAATGCTGTGCACACATCCACCTGGGTGGCCTGCCGGGCCCCATACACCTCTGTCCACTTGGTTTGTCTGAGACAACCTCAGTGCGAGCGCTTGGAGAGGGAGGCACCACAGAAACCATTCAGAGCAGCACAGCAACCATTAGTGTCTGGTGGGCCTGTTATCAGAGTGCCTTCCATATATCTGTCCAGTCATTCCCAAGTGTTCCTCTGAGGATTGGGAAAATCTGTATGTTTCCAAACATTCTTTGGTCTGTAATGCAATGAGCACAGTTCAGTTCTGTGGCTCAGCTGTGTCTGAGTCTTTGTGACCCCATGGACTGCAGCACACCAGGCTCCCCTGTCCATCACCAACTCCCGGAGTCTACTCAAACTCATGTCCATTGAGTTGGTGATACCATCCAACCATCTCATCCTCTGTCATCCCCTTCTCCTCCTGCCTTCAACTTTTCCCAGCATCAGGATCTTTTCCAAAGAGTTAGTTCTTCGCACCAGGTGGCCAAAGTATTAGAGCTTCAGCTTCAGCATCGGTCCTTCCAATGAATATTCGGGACTGATTTCCTTTAGGACGGACTGGTTGGATTGCCTCACTGTCCAAGTGACTCTCAAGAGCCTTCTCCAACACCACAGTTCAAAAGTATTAATTCTTCGGTGTTCAGCTTTCTTTATAGTCCAGCTCTCACATACACACATGACTACTGGAAAAACCATAGCCTTGACTCGACAGAACTTTGTTAACCGAGTAATGTCTCTGCTTTTTAATATATGTCAATGAGCACAATGTCTAGCATAAAGTGAGTTTTTTTTTCAGTTTTGGGGACCTCTGTTTTTCCCTTGTCCTTCTTTCTTGCCTTTGGAGATGTAAGATGTTATTTTTTGAAATGATAGTCTTTGTATTTACTTATTTTTGCGCATTCCTTTCCTTTGTGAAACGATTGGTAAGAGCTCCTGAGAGTTTCCCGGTTGTCGAGCATGTGGGTCTTGGAGCCAGGTGACTGGAGTTTGAATCTTGGCTGTGCCACCAGCTCACGCGAGTGTGCTTAGCTACTCAGTTGTGTCCTACTCTTCGTGACTCTTTTGGACTGTAGCCCACCAGGTTCCTCTGTCTATGGGATTTTTCAGGCAAGAACACTGGAGTGGGTTGCCATTTCCTCCTCCAGGGCATCTTCCCGATCCAGGGATCAAGCCCGTGTCTCCTGTGTCTCCTGCATTGCAGGTGAATTCTTTACCCACAAGCCTGCCACCAACTCAGAAACACTAATTCAGTTTCTGCATTTGTTAAGTGAGGATAGTCATGCCTATCTCACAGCATTGCTGGGGAGATTATGTTCATATATGTAAAACATTTAGAACAATCCCAGACACAGAGCAGACACTACATTACCTATTAGTCTTTCTCTTTTTCATGTCAAAACTTAGCCAAAGAAGATGCAAAATGATGCTTTCAAGATCTGGGGAGGGGACTTATTCAGATCCAAGAAATCTAAAATAGACATGACTTCTCTATCTCTTAAACTTTGTAATGACCCCATTTAACAGGTCAAGAAACTAATGGTCAGAGAGCTTTATGGGTCCTCAGAAAATGCCTCTGCCATTATTGGTAGCCCTCAGAGAAAGGGCAATCGTGCTGGTTGTCTAGGACCCATTGGTCTCCTTTATGGGAGCAGGATTTTAATACGCAGATATTTTGGTCTTTTCTGAAAATTGTGTTCAGCTTCATTTAAGGTAAATAAGTTTCTCACCCTGTGTCTCTTCATACTCACCTAGGTATACTTAATGTTCCCAATTATCTTAGCCCTTTTCATATTCCCTCTCACTAGTTCTCTATAAATGTGCCAGCAATAACTTCCTCTAGCATTAGTGTCCTGCAAGCTTTAGGAGTTTCTTAAAAAGAGATTGGCTCTGGTAGACTCCATTAGGCAGATGGAGGTTAAAAACCAATTTATACCTTCAACCATAAGTACTTTAAACACTTGTGATTTCAGCCAGCCCAAGGAAATACACAGCTGACTGGTGGGCTAGACCTTTGACTGGGTTAGGAAGGGTTTTGTTCATGTTATGTGATTTGAAACAAGTAGTTTTCGAAAGGGGCTGTCTTGATCGACTTCTTTCTCCTCACCCCTGTTTCATCTCAGTATTGAGTTAGGGTTGAGGCATTTAAAAAATGTTAGAAATCCAGAGCAAGGCAAGCCTGATTCCAGAGATTTCATTAGCAAAGAACGGATAGACAGTAAGTCTGTGGTATATATTGAGGCTTTCTCTCTCCTCATGGGAATGCCTTCTACACTCACGAGAAGAAAGGGACTTCTGCCCAACTTCCCACCCGTTTTTCCAACTCCTGCCAAGACTCCTTTTCCTCCTCACACTCATCCCCTAAGACTGGAAAGGAGGGCATTATTCATCTTATTGGTCGTAGCCTGAGACTTGGGCCACTTGTTGCTGATGGGCCAGGTTGTTATATGTTAGATAGTTCCTGCCCCTGTGCTGAAGCTCTCTTGCTCTTCCAGTTTCTGTGTCAGAGGTCAGCAGGCCAGAGCAAGACCCACCATGTCCACCATCCATCTCACTGTATCTTCAGTTGGGTGGCCAGGCTTCATTGTGTCTGCTCTGCCTGATCACTTAAGATTCAAGAGAAGATCACAGCCCCAGCAATTCTCCAGCCCAATGGACAAGAGAAGCCTTTCACAGCAGATGGTATAGGTGATATCAGACGGAAAAAACACAGGGATTAAAAGCTCAGACTCGAGCAAATCAAATTTGTTAGTCCAAGCTTACTCATAATACCATGTAACCCCAACCAACTTACTTTCTAAGCCTCAGTCCTTGATTTGTAAAGTGTAGGTTATAATAATACCTTTCATATGAAGTTTTTGTATAGATTGATCAAGGCCATTTTTATCATCAAGCACATAGGCTCATGCTTGCAGTGAATGAGTGATACCTGCTAGATATCATAGATTGTACATGGGATGTAGATTTTAGAAGGATTTCCAAACTACTAGCTTATAAATGGCTTCATAGAACTCAATATTTCATAGGCAAACTCACTTTGGGAAATAAAACAAAGCCATTTATTAGATTTTGATTTCTTCAGTTGGCAATTTAGGCTGGGCTCAGCCAGCCAGTTCTTCTGCTTGGCTTGCTAGGACTCACTTGTGTTTCTACAGTCAGCTGGCACGTTGCTAGGAGCTGGTTAACTTAGATGGCATAATTCACATGTATGGTGCTGGCAGCTGGCTGAGGTGGTGGAAGTGACAGACCACATGTGTTCACTAGGCTAGTCTAGGTTTATTCTCTTGAATACACTGACATCAATTTCAGGGTTACCAAGAGCAGCAAGAAAAGACAAGCCCCAACGTGCAAGTGCTTTTTGAGCCTCCACTTATGTCGTGCTTGCTAGTGTTCCATTGACCAAAGCTGGTCACAGGACCAAGCCCAGAGTAAATGTGGGAGAGGACTAAGATCATGAGACACACAGCCATTCTTGAAACAATATGCCACAGTCTCCTTTCTTCGGTATATTTAAAGGGGAAATACTTTGTATTTAAGTGTTCAAGTGGTACAAGATCTCTTTTTTTAAATCCTTTGTCAGATATGGTATTTTAATATGCTTAGCATCTGGTTGCTATCCTTGGATTTGAGAAATCCATTGCTGACATGTTTTTCTTTTCTTTAATCTTTTATTCCCTTTATTTGGGAAATTATAGTTTGCTGCAGGACATAGTTCTTTTTATAGTAGAAACAGCTGTGATGTCATAATGGAGCACGTTTCCTCAGGGATATGCATTTATCCCTATGCATTTGGAAACATTATCTGTAATCCATTTGTTCATTTCTATTTTAGTCTCTAACTTCATATTGAATAAGAGCAAGTATGTGAGCCAAAAACATATAAATTGATGTTAATCTTTTAAAAATGTTCATAGTTCAAATATTTAAAATGTTTCTTTTGATTTCTAGTTATTGAGCTCTGATAAGGAAATGTTTTTAAAAAATTCAAAAAGAATTGCAGTAATATGGCTAGTAACTGAAAATGGAAACAGATTACTTAGAGTTAAAACAAAACATTTTCAATAAAGAATTTCTCAATGGAACATTTAAGTTCTTATTGAATCTGTACATAATTATATCTTATTCCCCAAACAAAACAGATTTCCAGTGATAAATGTTTCTGGACAGCAGCAAGATTCAATTCAGTGCATTTCAAGATGCAGATTTATTTGTGAAATTAGAAGAAAATAGTCACCAGCGAGAACCTGGGGGAATCCTATCTATCTTTAGCTGTTATATTGGTGTTTCACTCAGAAATATCTTGGAGATAGAGGTGCTTCTTGCAAAGATGAGAAAAAAAACTGCAACTGGAGCAGAAATTAATTTGTATTTATAGTCCAAACGCCTACATGAATCCTTAATCTGCTTTTTTATGATTTGGGGGGAATTTATAGAATCATTTAGATTGGAAGAAACCTCCAGTGGGTCATCAAGTTCCCCTCCTTATTATGGCAGCACTGATTTTATTATCCTTAAAGCAGCTCTGATAGATGGGTGTCAAGTCTGGCTCATGTTCCCTGCATTTAAAAATGTGCATTCCCTACCCTGAGTGTATTTAATGTGGAAGAGACAGACCAGGAGCTGCCTATATGCCCAGGAGACTTTTTCTGAGTTCCTGACTCACAGTCTTCTCTGGAATTGATGCCAAATATGCAGTATAATAAGCATTATATTGACGTCATCAAACCCAGTTTGCTTCAGGCTTCTGACAACTGGAAACATTTTCCTCAGTGTGTTTAGGGACCCAGCTGTGCTCTCTCTTCTGAGAAGATAACAGAAGATCATTCATTCCCTCTTTCTCCTTTTGTCCTGCATACCTCCAGGGACCTGCAGTCCTTCCCCCGACCCTCTAGTTAAGAAAGCCTGCTTAGACCAACTATGAGCCAAAAGGTATTTTGAGGGTATCTCTAATATCTGTAGAAGTTTGTGAGACACAAAGAAATATAAGATGTGGTTCTTACCTGCAAGAAATTTGTATTCTATTGGAGAAGATTCCTGAGGTATATCTGGGAAGAAATGAGACTGGTCTCTACAAACAGTGTGTGTCCTTCATGGTGGCACTTAGTGAAGGATACCCAATTGTGCACAATCACATTATAATAGATCCCAGCAAAAGTGAGTGCCCAACTGTCCAGTGCAGACACGGTATAGGACAGTGTACAGTATGGTGTGTGTTCTTTAAAACCACTGTTAAGTGCCAAAGAGGCAAGAGCAGGGGAAAGTAATAGGAACTAGCTTCCTCAAGGATAAAGATGTGGATTTTGACATATTAAGGTGACTCATCCAGCCATTGCCTAAAAATATGTGTTGAGAAATGTTGGGGTTGCAGTTGAGAGTTCAGACCTAGTTTTTGAGTTCTGATTTTGCCAGTGGCTGATTTTGTGACCTTGAGCAAGCAACTCACCCTCTCAGAGCCCCAGTGACTCCAGCTCTAAAGTGACAAGAATAATAGTCCTTGGTTTTTAGGGCTGTTGTGAGGATGAAATGAGAGCACTCATTCAAACTGCTCAGGACAGAGCTGGACACACAGGGTGGTGAGAGCTAACTGTGTGTGATGGTGGTGGTGGTGGGGTGAAAGAGGCACTGTGGAAACACAAGGCAGGCAGGTGATGGAAAGAGTCCTTGTAGGCATATTTGGAAACTGAAAAAAGATGAAGAGTCAAAGTTCTGGGATAGGGGTGAGGATGTTTGGGCTCTGGAGATGGGGCTGAGTAGCATGGACCCGGAGCTGGTTGTTTTGTGTTGGGGAGTGCCTTGGATAAGTTGGGTGGGGACAAATTATATTGTTTTAGACACAAGCATAGGCATTAAACTTGCTCCAGCAGACAACTGTAGACTCTAATTGTGATAATGACCACAACTCTCATGGCAGAAGTTATGGGTTTTGAATGCCTGTTGAATTATTGTGTGTCCAATCCCTAGATGGATCCTATATTTTATGTATTATTTGTAATACAATAATTTTTATCACGTATACATTAGGCCAATTTTACAAATGAGGAAACTGACGCTCAGAGTGATCAAGTAATATGATCAAGGTCACAGAGCTAACCAGAGGAAGACTTGGGGCTCAAACCCATTCAGTCTGGAGTGAGAGACGAACCTTGTATTCTAGCCCAGATTGGTTGGCCTTCCAGGCATACATTCTGTAGGATATTAACCAGTCAAGAGTGTGACACAGTAAAGCGATGAGAAAGAAAAACAGAAAGGAACATGGATTAGGGACTGCAGCTGAAGGAGCCCCTAAGAGATGATTGTAATCTGGGCCCAAATTACTGAGGATATTGGCAAGGGGCAGGACTAGGGCTGGGGAGGAAGGAGTAAATCCATGAACTCTGTAAAAGGATCAATTTATAGGACTTGGCAATTGAATGTCCGTGCAATACAGAGGAGAAGAGTTAGAGGTGGCTTTCCGTTTTCCATCCCTGTCAGTGATAACTCCCAGGTGGGTGCAGCCGGTTGTGGCCTTGGGGCCTGTTGGCCACATCCCATCCATCCTGCTCTTACTCTCCCATGATCTCCCACATGTCCCCACCCAAACCCAGAGCTGCCCAGGCTGAAACTTGAACCATGAGTCTTTAAATCTTAAACAGAAGATGAAAACAATACAAAGCAAAACAGGAAAGAAGCTCTGTGTCATAAAAAGGCTGCAGATAGTAACCATCACAGAAGAATGAGAGACTCCAGTAATTCTTTCCTCCCCTTTCACTCTTCCTGACTGTGCCTCTGGCGGGCATTGGCAGCTAGGGTGAAAAAATCTTTCCCCCATTATGTGTTCCAGTTGGTTACTTCTGGCATGTTGGGAAGCTGTTGATTTTTGCATGCTTATTTGTATCCAATCTACCATACTACATAGCTTCTCAGTAAAATTTCTAGGGTTTTTAGGTCTTCTAAGAAGTGATGATTTTCTTCTTCCTTTTCAATAATTATTCAATTTGTTTTAATTTCTTGACTCACCACTTCATTTATGATATCAGTTATTAAAAAAATAGTTGGAATAGGAAAAACTGTTGATTTTTTGAGCATCTGTAGGAAGTTCAGTTCAGTTCAGTTCAGTCGCTCAGTCGTGTCCGACTCTGCGTAGGAAGGATGGATTATAAATCATAGAGGCTAAAGATAGAGTGAATGGCCAGGAGGCTACTGCAATAGAATCACAATGTTATGATGCCCAAGGCAATTGAAATGAAGGAAATAGTCACAAGAGAAAATGGGCTGGCCTTGTTATTGTGGCCTGGGCATAAAAGTTGACTTTTAGGCCTCAAATCCAAAGTCTGGTAATTTAGAATCACCAGGAACTTGACTCTGTTGTTAATAGAATTGGAAGGTTATTGCAATCAATTCATTTGAAAAGAGGTGAGAAGATGGAAATTAGTTAGAATTCTCAGTTTATAAACTGCTCCATGAATGTGGGTTTAAAAGAAATTAGCAGGCATTTTAATTTTCTTCAATATTGCCATGGTCTGACTCTTAATCTACCTAGAGGCAAAACATCACATAATATAAATTATAAATGTTTTTTCCAGTTGACAAAGCCATTTTCCATATATTGTCTCATTTTGTCTCCAACAACTCTGAGATAGATGATGCGAGAAAATCTAACCTTTGCTCAGCAAGTTACAGTTTGCAAAATTCTCCCACCTACATGACCTCTTTGAATGCTCACCCTCACTGATTGCTAATGTGCACCCAAAACGCTTATCTAATTGTAGTTTTCTACATGCGGACTTTCTGTCTTTGAAAGTGAAAGTCCCCATGAAGAATGTCCAATCTTGCCTTGTCCATACACGGAAACCCTCTTCATTTCTCAAAATCTTGTTCAAGGTGGAGTGGCAGGAAGCTGAGCAAAGTGGCTCAGGAAAGGAGAGCTCCACCCTGTGGCCCTGGAAGGGGGGTGTATGTAGAGGACAGCTGACAAGAAGTTCCCTTGGCAATGCTGAGGGTTATGGACACTTTGATGTGGCCTTATCACCTTTTTATTTGCCCTGAAGTGGAGCCAGTGGAGAAGACAGTGTGAGAGTGTGTAGTGTGCAGTTTAGAGGATGATGTTTCATAAGCAAACACACATACTGCATGTAGAGGCTCCCATTCTGCTGCTCCTCTCACTTCCTTTGATTTTAGGAGAAGGAAAGGGAAAACTCATTTGATCATTTGCAGGATCTTTCAGTGAAGTGTATCTGGTTTTATAATGGAACTCAGAGCTTGTCTTGTAGAGGCCAAGGGAGGAGAGAGTCTCAAAGAGGGGGTAGGTCATCATTGTTGGTGTTTTTAAGAGTAGGACAGAGGGGAGGATGTGGCCACAAGGTAGCTGGCCACTGGTGCCCTTTAAGAGTCCAGTTCTGGACGTCGCTGGGCATGGAAACCTGGCCACCAGGGGCTCAGAAGGGAAAAGATGTGAGAATGGAGGAAATAGACTTGGGCTTCTTGCGTAAAACATTTAGTTATGAAGGATTTGGGGAAATTTTAAAAAAATATACATATAGACTGTTATGAAAATTTTAAAAACATCAATATAAACTGCTATAAAAGATTCAAAGAACTTAGAAACATAGAATAAACCACATAACACTTCTGACTTTTTTGTTGCATCTCCAAGTGTAATGGAGTGACATGCTCTTTCAATCATTGGCAAACATTATAGGGAGGGAGGGTGAGATTCATTTGCATGTCAGGCCATGAGAGCAGAGAGTGAGCCCAGAAGAAGGAGAGGAGAAGATTCAAGGAAGGCAAGATGTATGTGTGTGTGTGTGCTAGGTGTGTGTGTGTGTGTATAATATGTGTGGTTTTTGTGCATGGGTGAATTTAGTGTGATGTTAGTTGTTCAGTCATGTCTGACTCTTTTCGACCCCATGAACTATAGTCTGCCAGGCTCCTCTGTCCCTGGAATTCTCCAGGCAAGAATACTGGAGTGGGTTGCCATGCCCTCCTCTAGGGGATCTTGCTGACACAAGGATCAAACCTGGGTCTCCTGCATTGCAGGCAGATTCTTTACCATCTGAGCTAGCAGGGAAGCCCTGGGTGTATTCTACATGCATTTATTTATACACACATACTGGGAGAGAGGATGAAGGCATCCAACTCTTCATTTGTCATGGACAGGAAGGAAGAGAACATTTATTAGCACTGATGTCTTGTGATGAAGATTGGGGTCTCTTAAGACACCTCTGTCTGTTCAGATCAAGTCATCTGCTGAGAGGGAGTGTGACCAAGGTGAAATTGGAGTCCTGGGGTCCGGAGAGGCTGCTGGGGAGGTGACATCTGGGTGTTCACAAGAATGAAAGTGAGCATTGTGAAGCAGAATAAGGAAGCAAGTCACCACGCACAGCTTGACTTAGTAATGGTCCTCTGGGTACATTCATTCTGTAGTGGGCTCCGGCAGCAGTGGGTAGCGTGGGAGGTGAGAAACCCGACTGTTGGGGAGAGGTCAAACTGGGTGTATGCACAGTGGGTGTGCAGATCAGGAAGCAGGGAATTAAAAGTGCAGAGGGCATTGGCAAGTATTTGACTCTGGGTAGAGGTAGGGGAAGTGGGACAGTACAGCCAGAAAGAGGCTAATGGGCAGTGTGGAGCAAGAAGGCTGAGTGACAGTAGGTCCCCAGGAGGGTAGAGAGTGAAGGAGTGAAAGAAACAGTAAGTGAGGAGCCTGCATTCAGAGAGGGGAACGTGGAACTGGGGCATTTTAAAGCCTGCTCTTGGAGTAATGACATTCATATTAAACTGGTTATGGAATTTCAGGTATGCTATTTCAACTGGATAAAAGCAAAGCAAAAAAACCCCACAAAAAACAAAAAAATAAAACACCAGTGCCTATAGTGGTATATCAGACTCTATTTCCTGAATTTGTTTATGAAATTTTCCTTATTGAAGCATCCCTTAGTGTCATTTCTAAAAATCATTGTGTATCCCAATGGCACATATTTGGAGAATATGTGCAATTTCTCTTTAATACAGACTATTACAGATGCTCTCTGACTTGTGAAATCCTTCCAAGGTCTAAGTAAAAGATGGCTACAAGGTACATTTTTATACCATGCTCTGCTTTTATTTTATAAAATGTGGTCTTTTAATATGTTTAGCTACTTGTGTTCCCTGGTGGCTGAGATGGTAAAGAATCCTCCTGCAATACGGGAGACCTGGATTCGATCCCTGGGTTGAGAAGATCCCCTGGAGGAGGGCACGGCAACTCACTCCAGTATTCTTGCCTGGAGAATCCCACAGACAGAGGAGTCTGGGGGGTTACAGTCCATGGGATCGCAAAGAGTCAGACACCGCTGAGCAACGAAGTGCACAGCACACGCCTGTGTTGACCCTTAGCCTAGCTTTGGCCGGTTTGGACAGGATATCAAGTATAAACTTAATTTTTTTTTTCACAACCTTTCCTCTTTTCTGCCTGCTTGAGAGGGTCCTGCTTTGCCCTCTCACTGTCAGCCCCTTCTCTGCACTTGGAGGAAAGGATCTGTCCTTGTTTGACTGGTTTTCTCCTGGCTTTTGAGATACATAATCATAATCTCAGTGAAGGAGGGAAGGACAGACAGCATATGAATGAAGTTTTTCTAGGAATTGTTGGGTCAAGGATGTGAGAATAGCTGCAGATTATGAGGGAAGGGAGATTTTAAGAACTGATGTAGACAATATATCCCCTTTGCAGTAGTTGATACCAAGGAAGTTGTGAGGTTAGTCTGAAGTGACTGTTTATTACTAGTAACTTTCTTGGCCATGGTACTGCTCTGTGACTGGACCTTATGGGTCTTAAGAGGGCCTTATTAGCATCATCACTTTCCAGTCAAAAATAGACCACATTAAAAAGACAGTAACCCCAAGACCACCGAAATACCGTGAATTCATATAGTGATGATCCATGGGACAACTGTATTTACTACATTTGGGCTTCCCTGGTGGCTCAGATGGTAAAGAATCCGCCTGCAATTCGGGAGATCTGGGTTTGATCCCTGGGTTAGGTAGATCCCCTGGAGGAGGGCATGATAACCCACTCCAGTATTCTTGCCTGGAGAATCCCCATGGACGGAGGAGCCTGGCAGGTGACAGTCTGTGGGGCCCCAAAGAGCTGGACACAACTGAGCAACTCAGCACTCAGCACTCAGAACATGGGGCAACAGAAACATGGGAAGACTGGCAACAAAATGCCGTTTCATTCCAGCTGTTGTTTTTCATGTTACATTCTCACCTTATGATCTTCTTTTGGAAATGAATCTACTTTGTATTACACAACTTAATAAAAAATTTTCCACTTCCTTAAAATTTTATTAAGTGCTTTATAGAACAATTTGTGTAAGGCCTAATTTTCCGAGTTGTCGGCTGTGCAGCAAAATGACCTCATATTTTTTCATCTAGTTTCATGTCATTATTTGTGTAAAGAGGTGGATGGTTTGCATTCAGATTAGGCATATGTGAAAAGTGGACATGTTTTTTTCTTCTGCAATTTTAGATCTAAAACAACATTGTTTTTCTATTTCATTGCTGTCCAGTAAAAATGTAATGTAAGCCTTATCTGTAACTGTAAATTGTCTAGTACTTTAAATAACAGGATAAAAAGAATCAGGTGAAATTAATTTTAATAGTATACATCTTTCAATCCAATTGATCCAAGATATCATTTTAACATGAAATGAGTTTTCAGTCATTAATATGATATTTTACATTTTGGGGCTACTAAGTTCAGAGTATCTTAGTATGTATTTCACATTTTTGCAACACATAGCAGTTCAGACAACCCACATTTCCAGTGCTTGATAAGCCGCATATGGCAAGTGTCTACTGTATGGATTGGCATCAGCCTGGTGTATGGCCACACTTACTCGAATGTCAGTGTGGCTGCTAAATTCTTTCTGATTCACTGAGTATGTTTACATAATCTGAATTTGAGAGAGAGAATAATGTAGTCATTTAGACGAATTAGCCACTCATTCATTCTTTTCATTCATTTACTCTTTCACGTGCTTTTGTTGGTTCACTTATTCATTCATTGGTTACAGTCCTATTTTATATCATAAATTTTAAGAAATATTGCAAATGTAGAATAAAATAAAAGTGAATTTCTGTATATTCTTGGTAGGTAGGATATGCTCTCCTTTTTTTTCATTTGGAGAAAAAATGTTAATGCAGAAAAATAGAGTGTAAGAGAAGAAAATAACCCACTACCCATCCAGAATGGTAAATATTAATCTTTTGTCACATTTTTTGAGAGGGTTATTATAAAAGTTTATTATATTATAATAAACCTAATATAATATACCTAATAAACCTAATACAAACGTATTATAAAAAGTTTATTACTCACAAGATGAGGCTTTTGGGGAAGATCACAGTGGCTGTCAAGCACATCCAAAAATGGCTTGTGAGAGAGCAGTGGCAGGAAACTTGGTTGGGGTTTTTAGGGTGGTTGCGGTGAGACTGGGGTGCACATTTTGTTTTTGATTAGAAGATAGGGTAGATTTTTCACATGGAGTGAATGCCCCTTTGTACCCTTTCAAAGTTCCATTTTTCCCCCCTGCCTTTCCTAGAGGCAACGGCTATCATGAATTTGATGTTTATTCCTTCAGTATGTTTTTATGCTTTTACTACAAATTGATGTATCCTGAAACCAACATGGAGAATTGCTTTCATATATACACACGGTAATAGAGTACATGTATTATTATTCACTTTCGTTTTGTTTCTCCCCATTCAACATGTATTTTGAGAAATATCCATGATGAATCACATAGACGCTCCAGGTAATTCTGCTGTATATTTCACTGTTATTTATCTACTATATTTATATTCTACTGTGTTTATTTTTTTACAAGGCACATTTAATTTTCCCCCCAAATGTTCACTACTGTGAATGTATTTCAGTGGGCTTGCTTATACAAGTCTCCTGGTACACATAGATGAGCATCCCTCTAGGTTATGTACCTAGAGGTTGGGGAAGAACTTTCTAGTGTAATACCAAAGGAAGTAATCACAAAAGAAAAGTGATAATTTTCTCTCCCTAAAAAGTGTGAAACATCAATATAGCAGAAAACACTTTAAAAATGAAAAGACAAAAAAAGAAAAAAAATTTGCAGCAAATATGGCAGAAAAAGCATCGATATCTTTAGTATATAATGAACTTTTATAAATCGATTGGGAAAAGATGATCACCTTAATGAATAATTTAATAGAGATCATAAGTAAGCAATTCACAAAGGAAAAAATATGAAAGGTTAATAAACATATAACAATATGATTAACATTACTAGTAATCAAAAGAGTGAAAATTAATAAAAAGAATAGCTATCCTTTCTTCCTATCACATGAGCAAAGATGATAAAAAGTTGAATATACTTAGTGCTACTGAGAATGTGAAAAAGTTGGCTTAAAGCTCAACATTCAGAAATCTAAGATCATGCCATCTGGTCCCATCACTTCATGGGAAATAGATGGGGAAACAGTGTCAGACTTTATTTTTTTGGGGCTCCAAAATCACTGCAGATGGTGATTGGAGCCATGAAATTAAAAGATGCTTACTCCTTGGAAGAAAAGTTATGACCAACCTAGACAGGATATTCAAAAGCAGAGACATTACTTTGCCAACAAAGGTCCGTCTAGTCAAGGCTATAGTTTTTCCAGTACATGTTATGGATGTGAGAGTTGGACTGTGAAGAAAGCTGAGCACCGAAGAATTGATGCTTTTGAACTGTGGTGTTGGAAAAGACTCTTGAGAGTCCCTTGGACTGAAAGGAGATTCAACCAGTCCATTCTGAAGGAGATCGGTCCTGGGTGTTCTTTGGGAGGAATGATGCTAAAGCTGAAACTCCAGTACTTTGGCCACCTCATGCGAAGAGCTGACTCATTGGAAAAGACTCTGATGCTGGGAGGGATTGGGGGCAGGAGGAGAAGGGGATGACAGAGGATGAGATGGCTGGATGGCATCATGGACTCGATGGACGTGAGTTAGAGTGAACTCCGGGAGTTGGTGATGGACAGGGAGGCCTGGCGTGCTGCAATTCATGGGGTTGCAGAGTTGGACATGACTGAATGACTGAACTGAACTGAGAATGTAGGGGTAATAGGTACTTCTGTATACTGTGGGTGGAGCTTGAATTGATGTAAATGTTCTAGAAGGGAATTTGGTAGTATGTCAGACTTAGAATTTTTACTTTTTTAGAAATTAATTCAGGGAAAATAAGTCAGTTGTATAAAATGTTGTACTGAAGATGTAGTGTATGTAGATATTTCAGTGTTATGTATACCATACATAAAGTTAAAGATGGACCAGTGATGAATAATGTATCATGAACTGAAGAATATGGCTAAATCAATCCAAGGCTAAAATACCCAAGAGCACTGTGATAACACCAAAGATGCAGTTAATTAGAGGAAATTAGGAAGTCCTCCTAAGGAAGTTACTTTGAGCAGAGTCTTAAAGGATAAGGTGTTTGACCAGGGGTTGAGGTGGGACTAGACTTTCTGGAGATAGGAGTGGCCAGAACAAAGGCATGAAGGCTTAAAAGAATCTGGAGGATTAGGGAGTGACAATGACTTAGCATGGTGGGCTCACAGGGAACATGAAGGGGAGCAAAGACGGAGCCCTCCATGCTCTGAGCCCATCCTGTGATGTCATGGTTCTCTTTTTGCTTGGAAGCTGTTTAGGATTTAATCACAAAATCTAAGTTACTTGGAGTTATTTCAAACTCGAGTATGTAATTCCATTAGAGCATTTTCTATTTTGATATTGAGCTGGCTTACTCAGAACTATGTACTTTTTGAAGAATTTTCCACGTTAGCAAGATATCCCTGAGCTACTTTTCACTGTACACATAGCATGTTTTAATAACTTGGTTGTGTAGGGTGCTTTATGCAGCTCTACATACAGCTGCTCTGTTCTCCCCTGATCCCTCACTCCCTCTGGTTTGGCTGGTGGCTGAGAGTAGTGGAGGGAGGTTGTTTGGCAGTGGATTGGAAAGAAGCCAGGAGTGTGTTGGTCCAGGCTTGGAGTCACACTGGCCTGGGTTAGAATCCTGACTCTGTAATTCATAGGTGTGCTTGTGCAAGTTACTTAGCCTTGCGGAGCCTCAGTTTCCTCATCTGTGAAATGGAGCTTGTGTATGAGGATTACATACATAGTGTCTGTATTTTTCAAAGCTTGTGATACATGCTCAGTAAGTGTTAACTAGTATTATGGTGACTATTTTGTGAATAATTGGAAGCATCCTGTCTTTTCCTATTAATCCCCAAGGGATTGTTTATATGATAGGCCTAATTAATTTTTTTATGGTTCTAGGATTTCCTTTTTATTTCCTACCTCAGTGGCACTTTGATGAGAGGAAGCTTGACCTTCATTGTCTGGCCTGACCCTTCACCCCCAGGCTTTAAGGAGAAGAGACTAGGAGGCCCTAGATATGTGCTTGATTAAAGCATGCCCCTGCAAGGGGATCCAACCAGTCCATCCTAAAGGAGATCAGTCCTGGGTGTTCATTGGAAGGACTGATGTTGAAGCTGAAACTCCAATACTTTGGCCACCTGATGCGAAGAGTTGATGCTTTGGAAAAGATCCTGATGCTGGGAAAGATTGAGGGCAGGAGGAGTAGGGGACGACAGAAGATGAGATGGTTGGATGGCATTACCGACTCAATGGACATGGGTTTGGGTGGACTCTGGGAGCTGGTGATGGATAGGGAGGCCTGGTGTGCTGCGATTCATGGGGTCTCAAAGAGTCGGACATGACTGAGCAACTGAACTGAACACTCTTTAGAAACTAAAGGTTCAGGCAATCTAATTCAGTCACTCTGAACAAATCACTAAGATGCAAGGATCCCAGAGAGAGAGAGAAAGATCCAGGGGAAAGAAACATATGTACCCAGACAAGTGGCCTTTGCAGATGAAACCCTTGAGTGCTTGGGAAATTTTATATATATATATATATATATATATATTCCTTTTCCAGATTATTTTCCCTTATAGGTAATTATAAAATATTGAATGTAGTTCTCTGTGCTATGCAGTAGGTCCTTGTTGTTATTTTGTGTACAGTTGTATATGTTAATATCAAACTCCTATTTTACCTTCTTCCTCCTTTTCCCTTCGGTAACCATAAGTTTGTTTTCTATGCCTACATGTCTATTTCTATATAAATTCATTTGTATTATTTTTTTAGATTATAAGCAATATCATATGATATTTGTTTTTCTCTGATTTACTTCACTTAACTATTATGATCTCTAGGTCTATCTGTGTTGCTGAAAATGGCATAACATTATTCTTTTTTGTGGCTGAGTAATATCCCATTGTGTATGTGTGTGTGTGTGTGTGTGTGTGTGTGTGTGTATGTGTAAATACCACATCTTTACCCATTTATCTGTTTTTTTTTTT
>SJYQ01035456.1:159991-170441 GCA_006410935.1 Redunca redunca
AAAATTATGTATGTGAACAGGCATTTCTCAGAAAAGGAAACATGAATGATGAATAAACATGAAAAAAATGTTCAACTTTATTTTTTAAGCAGAGAAATGAAATATACAACTATGTTGAGATACAATTTTGCAATTTCTAGAGGGATAAAAGAGGTTTAACTATTGCTCTGTTATAAATCACCACCTATTTCACAACTTAATGCAATATAAATTATTTTATAATCTCAGTGGACCAGGAATGGGGGTATGGCTTAGTTGAGTACTGTGCTGAGGAATGCCTGATGACATCAAGTAACGGCAAGGATGTAGATCAGTGGGGCTTTTTACACAACGCTTTGGAAAATTATTTTACATGGTCTCACAAAATTGAACATTCGTGTGTCTTGCAGATGCAGCAATTCCACTTTCAGTTCCATGTGCTGGAGGCACTTGTACTTCTGAGCTAGGGAATATGCACGAGACTGTTCCTAGCTACATTGTTGGTTAAAACAAAAACCTTAGAAACAGCCCGAATGCCCACCAACAGGAGAACGAGTAAATTGTAGAATTCTCGTTCAATAGAACAGCAGGTGAACTACATGAACAGAAACACCTGATGACATCAACAAATCTTAGAACCATCATGATAAATAAAACAAGCAAGTCAAAGGAAACTGGGTAGACTTGGATATGTTTTTATAAAGCTCAAAGCAAAACAAAATTAAAATAATAGGTATATGATAAAACTCTATGAAAAAAATCTAGGGAAGGATAATAATGAGATTCAGAATGGTGCTTACCTTGACTGACGGTAATAGCAATGTAGTCACAGGGATGGGACAGAAAAAGGAATATACTGATTTAGGTACGAATGATGTTCTATTTCATAAAGTTGGGGATTGATTGGTCCTGAGCATTCAGTTTGTTATTATGCTTTGTAGTTGTATATGTATTGATATTCTTTTGTATGGTTGTTAAATAATAAAAATTTAAGAAAATGGTGTATTGCAGAAGTCAGATATATGAAGTTAACTCAAATTGTGCTATAAAAATGTTAGTTATGTTAAAAAATCCAATCATTTAAATTGATTTTTGTTCTAGTAAGTAGTATATCATTACAATTAAAATATAAAATATTAAATAAGACAAGATAAACTTCTTTTTATGAGTTTTAGATGAGTTTTTCAAGGAGAAACATCTCATTTGAATTTTCTTCCTTACTATTTCCTATGAAAAATGATCACATTTCAAGTGGATGGACTTCAAGTGGTTTTAGCTATTAAATTTGTCCTTTGATAGTGAGGGCCTTCTCTAATTCATGAATACAAATATTGCTGCTACTAATACTACGACCAAGACCAATCTGAACTATTGATATTTCCCTCTCTGTGGTCCACGAAATGAATCTCATCTCTGCCTTTGAACCTACTCGCAAACTGCACACCACGCCTACCACCTCTCTGTAGGCCTGGCATTACTGTCTTGCTTTATGGCTTATTATTTGTTTTTCCTCAGCTGAATAGTAAGCTCCTTGAAGTTTTTGACCTTGCTTGTCTTTGTATGTATGACACTAGCGTAATCGTATGCATGTGATTAGTACTAATCACATGTAGTGGTAGTGGTACTAAATAAAAACTTATTTGGCTGAATTTATCTATACCTGTTTCATTACAAGCTTTAAGAAAAGACAACACTATCATTATGTAACGTGTGCTAATTCTTCACATACATTAAGTTGCTAGGTAAGTTACAAAGGTATAACAAGCCAATAGTCGCAGTAATGAAGTTAAGGCTGCTCTAAACAATTATATCCTTTGTACAGGTCTTCTTAAACATATATTTGCATTTGGAAATAAAATCCCTTGTGAAAAGATCTCTCAAGAAAGTTTGTGTTAAAGAAGAAGAAAAAAGAAATCTGCATTGCTTATATCAGAAAGCAATAGAAAGTATTTTCTATTGTTACAAAAATGGTGAAGGTTAGTGCATGCAGATTTCTCCCATGCCTCATAAAACACTTAATCATCTACATCTGAAGCTAAGTACCACTGTGTAACCAAGTGGTTCCATGCTCATAAGGAAGTCAGCTGTGTAATTCTATTTCATCTCCAAATCTAGCATCTCCTATCCTCTCCAGGGAGCGTTACTACTTCATGACATCATAAACAAGGTAGGTCCAGAGTTCAGTTTAGCTGACATTTTTGTTATAAACCTAATAAACAAGAAAGCCCCAAGGTATCAGCCATTATTTTTTCCTTTTCAAATGCTAGATAGAAATGTAATATGTTTACAGAGTTTCTAATTTATTTTCTTACTAATGAAAACAGGCATTCCTAGATAAATTAGGCGGTGTTCTGGAGTGCCTTTATAGAGAGAGGGAAGCAATTTTGTTTAAAAATTTAAATCTGGCTTTAGTCTTTTGTTAAAAATTGTGGATGGGGGTGGGAAGATAGAAAATGACTGAAGCCAAGCAAAGAGGCAAAAGTGTATTGCATTTTTAATTATGGAAAAGAGTGATGTGTGCAATTAGAATTTCTGTGTTTAAGGAGGTTGTTAAAAATGTCAGCACATTATTTAGTTGAGGACTGTAGTTAAGAATTATGCCTGCATTTTCATTCTCACATGTATCAGTATGCACGTGCACATACAAGCCAAGTTTTCAGAATTAAGTGAATACATTTGTAAGCCTTAAGAATTAAAAAAAGTATTTGAAACAACTTGCACTATCAGGAAACCACTGTAAACATTTAACTAAAAGATCAAGTGATTTCCACAATTACATACAATATACACATGAAAAGTTTAGCTCAAATCTATGAAACTTACAGTATTGGCTCACAGTATTGAATTATATACAAGCTCTGTTAACAGGAAGATGGTACCCAATGGCCTAATTCAAGTAAAAGTTCTCAACATAAATATATCTTACCTCTATTGATGTGTCCTACTAAAATATGATGGACATAGTTTGCTGACAATATAAATTGCAAGTAACAAAATTACTGAGTAACTCGAATGTGTTTAGATTAGTAGTAGGGTTGAGAGGGAGCTTTAGAACAATCTGTTGTGGTTCTGACCTTAAAGCCTCATAACTCAATTGGAAAGAAAGAATGGACTCATAAAGATTAAATATTGAAGTAACACAAATGGCATCTGTTGACATTTTGGAAATGAGATTTTCTGTATACTCTGTGAAGTAGGCTTTCTCGGAAGTAGTGGTTATGGGATTAAAAAAAAAATCAACTTTGTCTGGAAGCCATTGAGTGAGCAAGAGTGGAGGCAAGATAGGTGTCTCTTCCTTGGAATGTGTGACATCTAAACATCTGAGTGGGTGGTTTTCACCCTGGCGGATGCAGATAAGTGTGTGCATTTGGATCAGGAAAGGAGTTGCTTGTTGTGCACGAGTGAGTTAGTCCAAGGGTGCAGTAATTATTCCCAACGCTTGCCCAAGCAAACTGATGAATCCAGGGTGAACAGAATCAAGGCACTGGCATTTGCTAAACTCAGATTCAGATTAAAACAGAATACATTAGTTCCTCTTAGTCAGTTGTTGCCCCAAGTAGGTGAGCTGAGGAAGAAGAGCATTAAGTTGCACACCGAATGTGAACTACCTTCTGTTTTCAGCTGAAGAGGCAAAGCAGAAGACATGGAAAAGAGACAGTGCATACAAAATCGTAGCTCGGTGGGGAAAGGAGTTCTGTGAACAACTCAGTTTATTCCTCTGAATTATAACCAGAATGGCACTGACTCTTATTTGCATAGACTGTTCAGAACATAGACTTTTAATTTATTATTAGATGAAATACAAACACCTGAAGTCTGAGTGGTTCCATATCTGGAGTTTCCAATATGGGGTTCAGACTGTCACCATGTAATGACATCGTTATTTGAAGCTAATACTGTAGTTAATTTCTTACCACTGTACTCAGCCAATATTGACAATGAGCCGTGCTGGTATCCAGAATCACTTGGCAGTGATTCTTGCAGCAAAAGAATCCATAAACATATCTTACAGTCTGTCCACCTCAGAGACTGGGATGTCTAGGAAGAGAGCATCGTTTCAAGGATGGAAGTAGTATGGTTAATGTTATGCTCAGCCAAAGAGAGAGCTAGTCTCTTGGTATTAATAGCTGAGTTCCCCCCCCCCAATATAACTGTTCATAAAATAATTTAAAGTGTGAAGCATGCTACAAAGTAATATTGATGTGCGTTAAGCACAGACTCTGAATAAATAAAGAAGTGCCAACCCGAAGATGTGATATTTTGTTGGTGGGGAAATAATAAACTATTTATGATTTTCTTATGATGTTCCATTGGCATATGGTGCTTCTAACCCAGTGACAAATTAATTGACTTGGTTTAAAAAGAAATGGATGTGGCTTAATGAAGAAGGACAGGATATGTATTACAAGGCAGCTGGTTCTTCCACTGCTGGCTTATGGAGACAATATACATCGGACAGCTAATGAGTCTCTGTTGCATAAGATAGATTCTCTATATAATAGAATTGCATGCTTTGTCTCTAAATGGGGTTATTATACACACCATTGCACAATGTTTGAAGAGCTTGGTTGGCCCTTGTAGAGGGTTAGGAGAGAAATAAATTGGAAAACAATCGTACTTAAGACCTTCAGTCTATCAAACACTCCATGTTTATCTAAATTACTAGCACGTTTTCCCCAAATACAAATCTGTATGATACACACGGCTAGAATGTTAATGCTGACCAGGCTTCACGTTGGTTTTATCAAAAGCTAGATTTTCTGTTGTAAGCATAGACCCAACTTCACGCATGTTGAAGCCTGGCAGCTCATTTCCACCACTCAGCTCCATTCTCTCTTCTACTGTCCTCATCCTAAAGTAGCGTTTGGTATTCTTTCCACCTGCCATGAATGCACATGCATCACTTGTCCTGGTTTATTTCACTGTCAGCACTTTTTGACTTTGAATACTCAGGCAATTTTCATGATAATTCACTCTGTTTCTTCATTTCTTCTCCACACTTGTTCAGTTCAGTTCAGTCGCTCAGTCGTGTCTGACTCTTTGCGACCCCATGAATCGCAGCACGCCAGGCCTCCCTGTCCATCACCAACTCCCGGAGTTCACTCAGACTCATGTCCATCGAGTCAGTGATGCCATCCAGCCATCTCATCCTCTGTCGTCCCCTTCTCCTCCTGCCCCCAATCCCTCCCAGCATCAGAGTCTTTTCCAATGAGTCAACTCTTCACATGAGGTGGCCAAAGGACTGGAGTTTCAGCTTTAGCATCAGTCCTTCCAAAGAAATCCCAGGGCTGATCTCCTTCAGAATGAACTGGTTGGATCTCCTTGCAGTCCAAGGGACTCTCAAGAGTCTTCTCCAACACCACAGTTCAAAAGCATCAATTCTTTGGCGCTCAGCCTTCTTCACAGTCCAACTCTCACATCCGTACATGACCACTGGAAAAACCATGGACTGTAGTACTCCAGTTTTCCCTGTCCTTCACTATCTCCTGGAGCTTGCTCAAATTCACATCCATGTAATTGTGTAGCCTTTAGGAATTCTGTAACTCAATCTGACCCTGGTTGGTTATGTTCAGGGCTGTAACACGTCTTCAAGCCCCAGAGGAGATGTTGCCCAGGAACAGTGATCCTTCAGTATATTACGACGAGGTTTTTGACTTGTCGAAGGAATCACACATACCACTCATTCCTGTTGACCTTGTTATTCTCACCTGTGAGGTGAGGAAAAGATATTTGCTTCTTGAAGGCTTTACTGTGACTCATTCCTCCTTCCCTACCAGGAACAATTGAAAAGAATTATGTCTGCGAAACGTTTGAGGGTTCTTGGAATAAGATGACCTTTTTCAGTTTAAAACATTATTATACCCCAAACCAGATTGATCCCCCTCATCACTGGGAGATTCTTTACTTTTCAAGTCTTCTGTACTCTGGGTATAGAGAACAGTGAGATTAAAGAAATGGGCAAAACAGTTTCATGGGTTTCCCCACATATTTATTACCCTCTCCAAATTGAATCTTGAAGTCTTGTCAGACGTGTTATTTTCCCAACAGAGCAGGTGTTAAGTGGCTATAGAAAATAAACTCACCTCCTGATATCTTTCTCATTGCTGGCTGCATCCGTTTACTGGGAAGGTTATATTGTGAGATGTGACAGGAGGTGTTGTACAGCAAAGGAAAATTGCCACTTTGTAATTCTATTTATCCAAGTTTTCTTTTTTGTGCTGGCTTTTGGGTTTCCATGTCACTTCTGGAATTGTTTCTTAAATGGTAAGTATTTATTTTGATATTTGTTTCTCTAGAAGCTTATTGCCTTCTGATTAATTTTTAAGTTGAATACACTCTTGTGAAGGTAGAGTCATGTTATTTGTAATAAATTTTCTATAATTTGGCCAGGAAAAGGAAAAATTAAAACAAATCTTACATTGTCATCAAATAATCTGTTTTTTGCCAGAGAAAATAAATGTCATCTAAATAATAGGTGAAAGGAAATTCACTAACCAGTCATTTGATGACAATGTAAGATTACTTAGCTCTAGGTAAAAATTAGTTTCCATTTGACTGAATGTTTCATTTAATGAGATGGCTATTACTTATATTTTTTTCCTTAAACATAATTAATTACCTTAAGGAAGTGAGTGGTAAGTACAGAGACAAATGAGTAGACACACCAGTCTTTATCAATGTTTGTTCACATGAGTGCAGTTTAGAGAAATGGGAATCCAGAATTGAGATGTCTTAGAAATAAATCTTTGCTCCAATGTAATATCCTTAGTTCAAGGATTTGAAAACCTGTTACAAGCAATTAAACTTCAGAGCACAAGTGGGAATTCTGTATTGTTTATTGGTTTAATTAAGTCATAGAATTATGATTTGCTTTGGAATCCTAGGAAGTCCTTTCCTTTAGTTCTACAAATTTGCATATCCTAGTTTTCCTGGATTTCTACTACTCCCTCAAATCACTTCCAGATCTTTTCTTCCTATGTCATATTTCTTAAAAGACTCACTTTCTGTTACTTCTGATTTGGTCTTCAGCCTCTGTGACCTTTGCCCCCCATGTATTGCTCCTGCCTTTCTGACCAAGGTTGCCTGGTCCTCACAGCCCACCCCAGCGGCTGTGTTCAGTCTTCTATTCCTGTTTCTAGTCTTTTGCGGGGAGCGCTCCGCAGAAAGAGAGGCAGTGGAACTTCCCTCAGCAGAGAGCTGAGGAGTCCCAAGGAAAGGTGAGCCTGCTGTCCGCCAACCCAGCCCCTCGGTGAGCGAGAGACAATCAGACGCGACAGGGGTTCCGTCTAGTGCGGTTCCGCTTTATTGTTACAAACTCCCTGCTTATAAAGGCAAGCGGGGAGGGGTTTGCAAGGGACCATAGTTGCACCAATCACGTTAAAGGTCAAATTGTCATGTGCCATCATTATAACAGGAGTCTATGGTGATCACGCACTGTCCACGTGCACAGAAATCAAGAGAGCCAATCAGAAGTTTTGACAGACAACATAGACTACGCCCCCATCTCTTCCGCCAGGTGACATCTTAGTTTCCGTCCGCAATGCTAGCCTTTTTCTTTTTCAAGGTTTCCCATTTAGGGCCCCACAGTCTTTGATATCACTGACCATTCAAAGCATTCCTGCCTTTTTAGACATCTATTTTACTCTCCCTCATTCTCTTTCTCTGGGTCTCTCTCACTTACCCACCCCTTCTATGCTAGTTTTCCCAAAACTCTGGTTGCCCTGGCCCTCCCTGTACGCCATCCCAGATGATGGATTCACCTTCATGGCTCTGGACAAGACCCATCTCTAGATCCAACATGCTCCTCAATTCTCAGGTCTGAGAACTTACTTTCAACTCCTCTTCTAGATATTCCCACAGGGCTTCAACCTTAACATTTCAGGAACCCACTGAAGGTCAGCAGAGAATGTAGTAACAGTTCCCTGCCCTCTCTCCCTATCCTCCCCTGTCCCAGCCTCTTTGTCTCTACTGCAAACACCCTCCAGACTCCGAAGTGTCCATGTTAAAGACTCTGAGGTCTTCCTGACTCCTGTTCCTTCTTTGCTCACTTGTCTGGTCATTCACCAAATCCCCCTGGTCCTACCTCAGAACTCTCTTCACATCTACCCACTTTCCTGTTCTAGCGATCTTGGGTCCAGTTTTCTTCATCTTCTGCTTGTACTAGGGCTTATTCTGTTCTCTGATTTCCTGCTGGGGTTATTCCTCTGAAAACAAACCCAGACATAGCTCATCCTTGGCTCTCAGTTGCCTAAGAATGTGGTCCCAAACCACATTGCCAACCTACGCACCCAGCCTTTGGTCTCTCTTCTCCCGTCACCTTCGAGTGCACCTGTTGAATTGGACTTCAGTGCAGTTCAGTCCCTCAGTCATGTCTGACTCTTTGTGACCCCATGGACTGCAGCATGCCAGGCGTCCCTGTCCATCACCAACTCCCAGAGTTTACTCAGACTCATGTCCATAGGGTCAGTGATGCCATCCAACCATATCATCCTCTGTTGTCCCCTTCTCCTCCCACCTGCAATCTTTCCCCAAATCAGGGTCTTTTCAAATGAGTCAGTTTTTCACATCAGGTGGCCAAAGTCCTGGAGTTTCAACTTCAGCATCGGTCCTTCCAATGAATATTCAGGACTGATTTCCTTTAGGATGGACTGGTTGGATCCCCTTGCAGTCCAAGGGACTCTCAAGAGTCTTCTCCAACACCACAGTTCAAAAGCATTAATTCTTTGGTTCTCAGCTTTCTTTATAGTCCAACTGTCACATCTCTACATGACTACTGGACAAACCAAAGCTTTGACTAGACGGACCTTTGTTGGCAAAGTAATGTCTCTGCTTTTTGGTATGCTGTCTAGGTTGGTCATAGCTTTTCTTCCAAGGAGTAAGAGTCTTTTAATTTCATGGCTGCAGTCACCATCTGCAGTGATTTTGGAGCCCAAAAAGCAGTCGGTTACTGTTTCTACTGTTTCCCCATCTATTTGCCATGAAGTGATGGGACCAGATGCCATGATCTTAATTTTCTGAATGTTGAGGTTTAAGCCAACCTTTTCACTCTCCTGTTTCACTGTCATCAAGAGGCTTTTTAGTTCCTTTTCACTTTCTGCCATAAGGGTGATGTCATCTACATATCTGAGGTTATTGATAATTCTTCTGGCAATCTTGCTTCCAGCTTGTGCTTCATCCAGTCCAGCGTATCTCAGGATGAACTCTGCATATAAGTTAAATAAGCAGGGTGACACTATACAGCCTTGACATACTCCTTTCCTGATTTGGAACCAGTCTGTTGTTCCATGTCCAGTTCTAACTGCTGCTTCTTGACCTGCATACAGATTTCTCAGGAGGCAGGTCAGGTGGTCTGGTATTACCATCTCTTGAAGAGTTTTCCACAGTTTCTTGTGATCCACACCGTCAAAGCTTTGGCATAGTCAATAAAGCTGAAGTAGATGTTTTTCTGGAACTCTCTTGCTTTTTCAATGATCCAACAAATGTTGGCAATTTGATCTCGGGTTCCTCTGCCTTTTCTAAAGCCATCTTGAACATCTGGAATTTCACAGTTCACATGCTGTTGAAGCCTGGCTTGGATAATTTTGAGCATTACTTTATTAGCATGTGAGATGAGTGCAATTGTGCAATAGTTTGAGCATTCTTTGCCATTGACTTTCTTTGGGATTGGAATGAAAGTGGACCTTTTCCAGTCCTGTGGCCATTTCTGAGTTTTCCAAATTTGCTAGCATATTGAGTGAAGCTCTTTCACAGCATCATCTTTTAGGATTTGAAATAGATCAACTTGAATTTCATCACCTCCACTAGCTTTGTTCATAGTGATACTTTCTAAGGCCCACTTGACTTCACATTCCAGGATGTCTGGCTCTAGGTGAGTGATCACACCATCGTGATTATCTGGGTCGTGAAGATATTTTTTGTATAGTTTTTCTGTGTATTCTTGCCACCTCTTCTTAATATCTTCTGCTTCTGTTGAGTCCATTTCTGTCCTTTTCTGTCAACCATTTCTGTCCTTTATCGATCCCATCTTTGCATGAAATGTTCCCTTGGTATCTCTAATTTTCTTGAAGAGATCTCTAGTCTTTCCCATTCTGTTGTTTTCCTCTATTTCTTTGCATTGATCACTGAGGAAAGCTTTCTTATCTCTTCTTGCTATTCTTTGGAACTCTGCATTCAAATGCTTGTATCTTTCTTTTTCTCCTTTGCTTTTCGCCTCTCTTCTTTTCACAGCTATTTGTAAGGCCTCCTCAGACAGCCGTTTTGCTTTTTTGCATTTCTTTTCCATGGGGATGGTCTTAATCCCTGTCTCCTGTACAATGTGATGAACCTCACTCCATAGTTCATCAGGCACTCTTATCTATGAGATCTAGGCCCTTAAACCTATTTCTCACTTCCACTGTATAATCATAAGGGACTTCATTTAGGTCATACCTGAATGGTCTAGCGGTTTTCCCTACTTTCTTCAATTTAAGTC
>SJYQ01035456.1:173513-244066 GCA_006410935.1 Redunca redunca
ATGTGAAGAGTTGACTCATTGGAAAAGACTCTGATGCTGGGAGGGATTGGGGGCAGGAGGAGAAGGGGACGACAGAGGATGAGATGGCTGGATGGCATCACGGACTCGATGGACGTGAGTCTGAGTGAACTCTGGGAGATGGTGATGGACAGGGAGGCCTGGCGTGCTGCGATTCATGGGGTTGCAAAGAGTCGGACATGACTGAGTGACTGAACTGAACTGAATGGTTTAGTGCTTTTCCCTGCTTTCTTCAATTTAAGTCTGAATTTGGCAATAAAGAGTTCATGATATGAGCTACAGTAGTCAGCTCCTGGTCTTGTTTTTGCTGACTGTATAGAGCTTCTCTATCTTTGGCTGCAAAGAATATAATCAGTCTGATTTCGATATTGACTGTCTGATGATGTCCATGTGTAGAGTCTTCTTTTGTGTTGTTGGAAGAGGGTGTTTGCTATGATCACTGCGTTGTCTTGGCTAAACTCTGTTAGCCTTTGCCCTGCTTCATTCCATACTCCAAAGCCAAATTTGCATGTTATTCCAGGTGTTTCTTGACTTCCTACTTTTGCATTCCAGTCCCCTATAATGAAAAGGACATCTTTTGTGGGTGTTAGTTCTAGGAAGTCTTGTAGATCTTCATAGAACCATTCAACTTCAGCTTCTTCAGCATTACTGGTCAGGGCATAGACTTGGATTCCTGTGATATTGAATGGTTTTCCTTGGAAATGAAGAGAGATCATTCTGTCATTTTTGAGATTCCATCCAAGTACCTTGGACTACCTTTCCCCTGTTCTATCACTGAATCTTGGCATAAAAAGATCTTCTTTTCTCTCTCTGCTTGGGGAAAAATCCTACTCATTCCTCAAGGGACAGTTCAAATGACATTTTTATGAAATTTCCTCCTACTCCTCCAAATAAGAGTTAGTCACTCCCTGCTTTTATTGGCCATAATACTTTGTCGAAGTTTTCTGTCATCTTTGTCTCTCAGTCATGTGATCATAAGTTTAGGTAGAGAGAGATGTTTTCTTCCTCATTTGTCTTATTATTCTTATGCAAATGCTGCACACATCCTGGGTCCCTGATCAGGGTTGGGATATGCACAATTTAAAAAAATTGAAATATGGTTGATATACAATATTATGTGTATTTCAGGTGTACTACATAGTGATTTGACATTTGCATATATTATGAAGTGATTGTGACACTAAGTCTAGTAACCATCTGTCCTCACACAAAGTTGTTACAATATTATTAACTAGTTTCCTTGTCCTGTATGTTATATCCCCATGGCTTATTTGTTTTATAACTGGTGGCTCATAACCCTTAATCCTGTTCCGCTAAGGATCCCTCTAGCCCCCTCCCCTCTGGCAACTACCCAGCTGTTCTTTTTATCTATGAGTCTGTGTTTTGTTTTGCTTGTTTTGTTTTTCAGATTCTACCTTTAAATGAGATCATATGGTATTTGTCTTTCTCTGTCTGACTCATTTCACATAGCATAATGCCCTCTAGGTCTATCCATGTTGTTGTAAATTGCAAGATTTTATTTTATTTTTATGGCTAGTAATATCACTTTGTATACATATAATGCATCTTCTTTATCCATTTATCTATCAATGGACACTTAGGTTGCTCCCATAGCTTGGCTATTACAAATAATGCAGCAATGAAAGTTGGTATGCATATATCTTTTCAAATTAGTGTTTTTGTTTTCTTAAGGTAAATACCCAGAATCAAAATTGCTGAATCATCTGGTAGTTCTATTTTTAATTTTTTGTGGAACCTCCACACTCTTTTCCAATTTACAAATTGGCTGCACCAATTTATAGTCCCACTAACAGTGCACAAATACTTCCTTTTCTCCACATCCTCACCAACAGTTTTTATTTATAGTCTTTTCTGATGATAGCCATTCTTAGTTGGTATCTCATCGTGGTTTTGGTTCAGAGGTTAAAGCGTCTGCCTGCAGTGCGGGAGACCTGGGTTCGATCCCTGAGTCTGGAAGATCCCCTGGAGAAGGAAATGGGAACCCACTCTAGTATTCTTGCCTGGAGAATCCCATGAACGGAGGAGCGTGGTGGGCTACAGTCCATGGGGTTGCAAAGAGTCAGACATGACTGAACGACTTCACTTTCTTTCTTTCACTTAATGGTTTGTGATATTGAGTATCTTTTCATGTTTCTGTTGGCCATCTGTATGTCATCTTTGGAAAAATGTCTATTCAGGTCCATTGTTTTTTAGCTGAGTCACTTAGTTTTTTATTTTTTGATGTTGAGTTGTATGAGTTCTTCGTATATTTTGGATATTAACCCCTTGTTAGATTTATCATTTGCAAATATCTTTTCCCGTTGAGTAGATTGCCTTTTCAAGTTTGTTGATAGTTTACTTTTCTGTGCAAAAGCATTTTAGTTTGATGTCATTCTGTTTGTTTATTTTTGTATCCCTTGCCTGAGGAGATAGATCAAAAAAAAAAAAAAGTTTGTAAAAACTGATGTCAAACAGTTTACTGCCTGTTTTCTTCCAGGAATTTTTATGGCTTTAGGTCTTGCATCTAAGTATTTAATCCATTTCGAGTTTACTTTTGTATATGGTGTGAGAAACTAGTTTAGCTTGATTCTTTTGCATTCGATCTGTGCAGTTTTTCCAGCACCATTTATTGAAGAGAATGTCTTTTCCCCATTGTATATCCTTGCCTCCTTTGTCATAGTTTAATTGACCATACAAACATGGGTTTATCATTATCTCTCCTTCTAATCTAAATGATAACCTTTCCGGGTAGGTAATTTGTGATTGTAAGTTTTATCCTTTCATCACTTTGAATATATTGTGACACTCCCTTTTGGCATACAAAGTTTCTTCTGAAAAGTCAGCTGTTAATCTTATGGAAGTTCTCATGTATATAACTAGTTGCTCTTTTCTTGCTGCTCTTCATATATTCCTATCATCTTTAATTTTTGCCATTTTACTTATAGTGTATCTTGCTGTGGTCCTGTTAAGATTGATTCTGTTTGATACTACTCCCTGTGCTTCCTGGACCTGGCTGTCTGTTTTCTTTCCCAGGTTGGGAAGTTTTCAGCTATTATTTCTTCAAATATTTTCTCTGCCCCTTTCTCACTTCTCCTTCTTGGGACCCCTATAATGCAAGTGTTATTACACTTGTTATACCAAAGTTCTCTTAAACCAGTACTCATTTTTTTTAAAAAATTCATTTTTTTCTTTTTAGCTTTGGTAATTTCTACTACTCTGTCTTCCAGTTTATCATTCCTTTGTATCATCTAATCTGCTGTTGATTCCTTATGGTGTTTTGTTTTTTTTTTAATCCAAGTTTCACTTTCATGCTTTGGAGAAGGAAATGGCAACCCATTCCAGTATTCTTGCCTGGAGAATCCCAGGGACAGGGGAGCCTGGTGGGCTGCCGTCTATGGGGTCACACAGAATCGGACACGACTGAAGCAACTTAGCAGCAGCAGCAGAATTGTATTCTTTATCTGTGTTTGGTTCTTTATATTCTCTAATGCTTTGTTGAAATTTTTACTGCATTCATCCATTCTTCTATCAATTTCAGTGAACATCTTTATGATTATTACCTTGAGCCCTTTGTTGAATAGATTGCTTATCTCCATTTCCTTTAGTCATGTTTCTGAGGTTATGTCTTGTTCTTCCATTTGGGACATATTCCTCTGTCTTCTCATTATGCTCAATTCTCTGTGTTTGTTTCTGTGTGTTAGGTACCTTGGTTACCTTTTCCAGTCTTGGGAAAATTTCCTTATGTAGGCTATCTCCTTTGGAACAACACATTCCCCTCTGGTCACCAGAGCTGTATGCTCCAATGGTACACGCATGTGGACTGCATGTCCTTCTGTGTAGCAGGGCTGACTGCTGTGGGCAAGCTGGTAGGTGGGGGTGGTCCCTGGCCAGGTTGGCTGTGAGGCCACTCTTCATGCGGTGATTGCCAGTCCCCTGGAGGGCAGGCTTTCCATGTGGTTGGCTGCACCGCCTGGGGATCACGAGGCTGCTGCCGACCAGCTGATGGGCAGGGCCAGGACCCTCTGTGGCTTGATGCTTGGCTGGATGAGTCTACGAGTGGATGTAATCAGTGTGGAGCTGAGAAGGACCTTAGGATGACCCCAGAGCATCCCGACCATGCTGTTAAAGTCATTGTCCTTGTCTTGATGGGACTGTTTATCTCCATCTGTGGTTATGCTCTCCACCAGGAAAAGGAGAAACTGTACGTGGAACTAAAGCACATCCTGGCTCGGCAGCCTGGGCCCGAGGCTGCGGAGCAGCTGCAGGTCTATCGGCACACACTGCGGGAGAAGACCAAGCAGCTTAAAGTAAGTGGCAGCCCCCGCGCCTTCCTAGCTGAAGGGTGGCCACACTCGGGGGAGCACCCCTGGACAAGTCTACCGCCGTGGCCCGAGGAGCCAGTCTCCCAAAGGCTGCACTCCACTGAAATCGGCTTTTTTAGTGCTCCAGTCCCAGGCAAGCCTCAAAGGTACCCCTCTGCTCCTAGACTAATAGACTCCCACAAAACAGGTAGACGAACAAGTGGAGAAACAGTTGGAGAGAGGATGATGGCAATGGAGGGAAATTTGGGGAATAGGGTTTGTGTGGATTATCTCAACACGATTTGGAGGATTTGGATGGTGGGGAAGAACAGAAGAAATATTTTAACACTATGGCCCCCTAAAGCAGACCACTGTGTCAGAGCAGATTTCTACTGTTTATCCACCTGAAATGAACGTACACAAAGCACAGGCCCCTCCCCTGTCCCCAAGGGCCTTGCTTCAGGACTATCTAAATAAGTAGTCATGAAGGGGAAGTCAAATCTTTTTAGGATTCTGTCAGCATAAGTTCTCTTCTAAGTGACACAGGAACCTTAGCTGGGGCGATGGAATGTTTTACAATTACACATATTTTAAAGTTTTCTCAAAAACTGTGTGTTCCCACTCTATTTTCAGCTTTACCTCCTAAAAAAGTACTTAGATATTCTTGGCATGCTAGGGAAGCCTTATACACACACAGGCACAGACTGTAGCATATGCTAGCTGAATTCTGGCATTTACCTGTGCAACGATGGTAATAGTCATTGCCTTTCTGCCTGGGGTAAAATAGATGCTGTGAGACTAATATGGTACTAATCCTTTCACAAAGAGAATGTTGTAAAATCACATCCTTTTACTTTAAAAAGGCAGATGAAACAGAACTGTAATGAAAGCATTAATTTTCAACTTACCACTCTAAGCATTCGTTTTACATGAGTATCCTGAGACATAATTTGAGTTTTGCAAGAGGCATAATCTTTTGATTATTTTCATCCCTTTAAACAATTGAATATAACAAGCAAAATAAAAACTTATTTTCTCAGAAGTTGGATGTAGATTAGAAAAGCCCATGTCTCTCTTTACATTACTGTCAGATAGGCACTCTTAGCAATGGGCTGCATTCAGTGGTTCATAGGAGGATTTTGTCACTTTAACCCTTTATCTCAGGATATACAGATGTTTTTCTCTGAATGACATGTGACCCCTCGTGGAAGATTCAGCAGTGCATAGTACCAAGCCTGCCCATCAATTTGTCTTCATGATCTGGACTCTGTTAAGGAATTCCACATTCATTATTTGGAAGCAAGATTTTTGTTCCTAAGTTCAGTTTAGTTCAGTCGCTCAGTCATGTCCAAGTCTTTGGAACCATGAACTGCAGCATGCCAGGCCTCCCTATCCATCACCAACTGCCAGAGTCTACCCAAACCCATGTCCATTGAGTTGGTGATGCCATCTAACCATCTCATCCTCTGTCGTCCCCTTCTTTCTGCCCTCAATCTTTCCCTGCATCAGGGTCTTCTTAAATGAGTCAGTTCTTCACATCAGGTGGGCAAAGTATTGGAGTTCTAGTTTCAACAGTTTAACTATTAAGGCAAATTTTCTTCCAACATGAAAATCATTTTCTCTAGCTTATGATAACATGGTCAGAATTCTTAGTCAGATAGGATAGATAGATAGAATCACAACAGTTAAGAGGAAGGAACTCAGAAGCAGTGTGTATGAGTTTGTGAAGTTGCTTCAGTTATGTCTGACTCTTTTCAACCCTATGGACCAGAGTCTGCTAGGTTCCTCTGTCCATGGGATTCTCCAGGCAAGAGTCCTGGGCCAGGTTGCCATGCCCTTCTCCAGGGGATCTTCCTGACCTGTGTCTCTTACATCTCCTAGCATTGGCAGGTGGGTTCTTTACCACTAGTGCCAGCTAAGACACCTGTTCAGAAGCAGATGAACACTCAAAAGATAAAGATCGCCTTTTATGTAAATTTTAAAAAATACAGAGCTAGAGGAAAAACAGTTGCATCTATTGCATGTCCCTTACAACGATAGCCTCCCTTTTTCCCCCTTGATTTTTGTTGGGGGCACCCCTCACTTTAGCATCCTTTACACATCTGTTTAGATGAGTAAATGTCTTTTTTTTTGGTCCAGCCTGAAACCAGTAGCATCTACTGAACACAACAGAGCAAGAGGCAGGCAATTAAGCTTCCTAACACAGCCCCTCACATGTAGTACCCTCTCCCATGTATATGTCATAGCACTCTGCATCTTAGAGGTAAATATCCCAGTGCTCTGATAAAGAGAGAACCTGTGAATAGTCCCAAAGGGTGCAGTAAAGAGGTGATTGACATTCAGCAGAACAACAACCTTGGAAAACACATAAATTGAATGCCTACTTAATGGTGGTGGCAGGATGATTCTGAATAGTTTTTACAATAATCCTCAGATGAATCACACGGCTTAGTAATGACTTTTCTGAACATTTTAAAAAAGGCTTTAAGAAGCAATTTTATAGTATATGTCTGGGAGTTTTTCTCTTTTGACTCTCAGTATTCTTGAGTGCATTACACCATTCATATGTGAGCCTGTTTGGATGTGCCTGATAGCTCTCCTTTTAAGCAGGGGAATGAGGTTTCATTAAATTGGTCATTGGATTATGAGTCTTCAGAACGTTCATCAGATTTCTACCCAGATACAGACCTTGAACTGGTAGAAGTGTGTAGATTAACCATTAAATCTGGGCATGGTGTTGTATTTCTAGCCTCACCAAGGTACGTGGCAGCAGATTAAAAAGATTCTTAAAAAAAAATATTGTCTCACCATGTATCTTCTGTTAATGCTGCTTTATTTGTCATACTAGGTTTTGTCTTCAGAATTGAATATGTATGAATCACAGAGCCAAGAATACAAGTACGAGATTGAAAAACTTACCAATGAACTGCTGAATTTAAAGAAGAAATACCTTGCTCAGAAACGTAAAGAATACATTCAGAAGTAAGAATTAGTCAAACGTTCTAGTTTCATTGTGCCTTGTAACTGCTGATGAGAAAAAATAATTATGGACAGCTACAGAGCCACAGACCTCACTGGGGTAAACTAAGTCAGGGGTGAGCAAATGACTTTCTGCAGGGTCGCTCAGTGGGTTGTGGTCAGAGCAAGATGAGTGTCTTGTCTGACTTGACCCCTCCTTAGGACCCTAACAGGGATCCATTAATATCAGCTCTCTGGTGGGCCTCCTGTGGAGCAGAGGAAACCGAGTGTAATATTTCCCCCACATTGTTATGGTTTGGTGCTGATCATGCCAGGACTGTGCCTGCAAAGGAGGTTCACAGTCAACGTGGCATGGGCTGAAGCACACTCACATTTAAAACCACAGGTAATTTCCTGAAGAGGTCTGGGTTTGCTAAAGCTGTGCTTTCTAATAGCATAGCTGGACCACTGTAATTATGAGCAGTTCACACGCACATAATTTTCACCTATGTTTTAGATAAGCCGTTTCTGAACCATTTCTCTGTCTAGTGCCTGACTTCTATATCTGATGTAGGGTATCAGCGAGGGACGCCTTTCTTCTAGGAGATGATATTGCATGTGTCAGGTGAACACTTTGGGTTTCAGGATGGCTATATGCCCAAGGCAAACCATTCAATATCACAGTAATCCAAGTCTATGCCCCAACCAGTAATGCTGAAGAAGCTGAAGTTGAACGGTTCTAGGAAGACCTACAAGACCTTTTAGAACTAACACCCACAAAAGATGTCCTTTTCATTATAGGGGACTAGAATGCAAAAGTAGGAAGTCAAGAAACACCTGGAGTAACAGGCAAATTTGGCCTTGGAATGCGGAATGAAGCAGGGCAAAGACTAGTAGAGTTTTGCCAAGAAAATGCACTGGTCATAGCAAACACCCTCTTCCAACAACACAAGAGAAGACTCTACACGGGGACATCACCAGATGGTCAACACTGAAATCAGATTGATTATATTCTTTGTAGCCAAAGATGGAGAAGCTCTGTACAGTCAACAAAAACAAGACCAGGAGCTGACTGTGGCTCAGATCATGAACTCCTTATTACCAAATTCTGACTTAAATTGAAGAAAGTAGGGAAAAGCACTAAACCATTCAGGTATGACCTAAATGAAGTCCCTTATGATTATACAGTGGAAGTGAGAAATAGATTTAAGGGCCTAGATCTGACTGATAGAGTGCCTGATGAACTATGGACTGAGGTTCATGACATTGTGCAGGAGACAGGGATCAAGACCATCCCCAAGAAAAAGAAATGCAAAAAAGCAAAATGGCTGTCTGAGGAGGCCTTACAAATAGCTGTGAAAAGAAGAGAAGCAAAAAGCAAAGGAGAAAAGGAAGGATACAAGCATCTGAATACAGAGTTCCAAAGAATAGCAAGAAAAGATAAGAAAGCTTTCCTCAGTGATCAATGCAAAGAAATAGAGGAAAACAACAGAATGGGAAAGACTAGAGATCTCTTCAAGAAAATTGAGACACCAAGGGAACATTTCATGCAAAGATGGGCTCAATAAAGGAAAGAAATGGTATGGACCTAACAGAAGCAGAAGATATTAAGAAGAGGTGGCAAGAATACACAGAAAAATTATACAAAAAAGATCTTCATGACCCAGATAATCACGATGGTGTGATCACTCACCTAGAGCCAGACATCCTGGAATGTGAAGTCAAGTGGGCCTTAGAGAGCATCACTATGAACAAAGCTAGTGGAGGTGATGGAATTCCAGTTGAGCTGTTTCAAATCCTGAAAGATGATGCTGTGAAAGTGCTGCACTCAATATGCCAGCAAATTTGGAAAACTCAGCAGTGGCCACAGGACTGGAAAATGTCAGTTTTCCTTCCAATCCAAAAGAAAGGCAATGACAAAGAATGCTCAACCTACTGCACAATTGCATTCATCTCACACACTAGTAAATCAATGCTCAAAATTCTCCAAGCAAGCCTTCATCAATACATGAACCATGAACTTCCAGATTTTCAAGCTGGTTTTAGAAAAGGCAGAGGAACCAGAGATCAAACTGCCAACATCTGCTGGATCATGGAAAAAGCAAGAGTTCCAGAAAAACATCTATTTCTGCTTTATTGACTATGCCAAAGCCTTTGACTGTGTGGATCACAATAAACTGTGGAAAATCCTGAAAGAGATGGGAATACCAGACCACCTGACCTGCCTCTTGAGAAACCTATATGTAGGTCAGAAAGCAACAGTTAGAACTGGACATGGAACAACAGACTGGTTCCAAATCGGGAAAGGAGTATGTCAAGGCTGTATATTGTCACCCTGCTTATTTAACTTACATGCAGAATACATCATGAGGAATGCTGGGCTGGAAGAATCACAAGCTGGAATCAAGATTGCCAGGAGAAATATCAATAACCTCAGATATGCAGATGACACCACCCTTATGACAGAAAGTGAAGAGGAACTAAAAAGCCTCTTGATGACAATGAAAGAGGAGAGTAAAAAGTTGGCTTAAAGCTCAACATTCAGAAAATGAAGATCATGGCATCTGGTCCCATCATTTCTTGGGAAATAGATAGGGAAACAGTAGAAATAGTGTCAGACTTTATTTTTTTGGGCTCCAAAATCACTGCAGATAGTGACTGCAGCCATGAAATTAAAAGATGCTTACTCCTTGGAAGAAAATTTATGACCAACCTAGATAGCATATTGAAAAGCAGAGACATTACTCTGCCAACAAAGGTCCATCTAGTCAAGGCTATGGTTTTTCCTGTGGTCATGTATGGATGTGAGAGTTGGACTGTGAAGAAAGCTGAGTGCCAAAGAATTGATGCTTTTGAACTATGGTGTTGGAGAAGACTCTTGAGAGTCCCTTGGCCTGCACGGAGATCCAACCAGTCCATTCTGAAGGAGATCAGCCCTGGGATTTCTTTGGAGGGAATGATGCTGAAGCTGAAACTCCAGTACTTTGGCCACCTCATGTGAAGAGTTGACTCATTGGAAACGACTCTGATGCTGGGAGGGATTGGGCGCGGGAGAAGGGGACAACAGAGGATGAGATGGCTGGATGGCATCACGGACGTGATTGATGTGAGTCTGAGTGAACTCTGGGAGTTGGTGATGGACAGGTTGGCCTGGCGTGCTGCGGTTCATGGGGTCGCAAAGAGTCGGATACGACTGAGCGACTGAACTGAACTGAACTGATATGCCCAAGAACAAATGTTCTCTTCACTTTGTTATTGTTTTCCTAATCCTGGGCTGAACGAGGGGACCCAGATGAATCTGTAGGTTTGAACCTTGGCTGTATGGCATTGTCCAAGTCATAGAGTTCATTCTGCAGAGGCTAACACTGGGAGTTGAAAGTCAGGCTTGGTGTGTCATCCACATGGATGTTTCAAGGACATGGTGAAAGAGGGTCTGAATGCATCCCCTATGATTCATTAGTGGCAAATAGCTATTTAAAGTAGCTAGATGCAAATTCCAATGGCACCCTAATCCAGTACTCTTGCCTGGAAAATCTCATGGACAGAGAAGCCTGGTGGGCTGCAGTCCATGGGGTTGCTAAGAGTTGGACACGACTGAGTGACTTCACTTTTACTTTTCACTTTCATGCATTGGAAAAGGAAATGGGAACCCACTCCAGTGTTCTTACCTGGAGAATCCCAGGATGGGGGAACCTGGCGGGCTGCCATTTATGGGTCGCACAGAGTCAGACACGACTAAAGTGACTTAGCAGCAGCAGATGCAAATTCATTTGCCAGTAAAAATCCACCCTTTTTGTAAATCAGAATATCCCCTCTTTCACATTTAGATGACTGTTCCTAGTTTCCTTTGGGCTTTCGATCCTCCCACCACACACACACACACACACACACACACACACACACAGTTTTCTGGACAAAGAAAACATACTGACTGACAGAAGGACGCCCCTCTGATAGCTTGGTTCAGTTCAGTCCCTCAGTCGTGTCCAACTCTTTGCGACCCCATGAACTGCAGCATGCCAGGCTTCCCTGTCCATCACCACCTCCCAGAGCTTGCTCAAACTCATGTCCATCAAGTTGGTGATGCCATCCAACAATCTAATCCTCTGTCATCCCCTTTTCCTCCTGCCTTCAGTCTTTCCCAGCATCAGGGTCTTTTCCAAGGAGTCAGTTCTTTGCATCAGGTGGCCAGATTATTGGAGTTTCAGCTTCAATATCAGTCCTTCCAATGAATATTCAGGATTCCTTTAGGATGAACTGGTTGGATCTCCTTGCAGTCCAAGAGACTCTTAAGAGTCTTTACCAATACCACTATTCAAAAGCATCAATTCTTTGGTGCTCAGCTTTTTTAAGGTCCGGCTCTCATATCCATACATGACTACTGACATGACATAGCTTTGACTAGATGAACCTTTGTTGGCATACATGACATAGCTTTGACTAGATGAACCTTTGTTGGCAAAGTAATGTCTCTGCTTTTTAATATGCTGTCTAGGTTGGCCACAGTTTTTCTTCCACAGAGCAAGCATCTTTTAATTTCATGGCTGCAGTCACCATCTGCAGTGATTTTGGAGCCTGCAAAAATAAAGTCTGATAGCTTAGCTGCTCCCAGCAGCCCATCCATTAGAACTGCACTGTGGTTCTTGTGGCTATTTAAATTAAAGTGAGTTACAGTTAAATCAAATTAGAAATTCAGTTCCTTAACTGCACTAGTCACATTTCACGTACTTAGTAGCTGTATGTGGCTAGTGGGTGCTCTATCTGGCAGGCCAGGTACAGGGGTTTTCTACCATCATGGAAAGTTCTAGTACCCTGCTCTAGACTCTCTGCTTTTGCCTTGATACTTATTCCTTGTGACTGACCTCTCCAGAGGGCATCAGTGGTGATTCCATTTAGTTGGGATCCATAAACTAGAGGGAGACAGAAAAATATGAGTTCTTAGGAGGAGAACATCAGGAAAAAGAAAAAGATTAAGGAACTGAAGGAAAATATGAACAGGCAAGAACAAAAGTGCTGAGATGGTTTAGACTGAAAGGAAGAAGGCTGAAGGGAGTCATTAGGATGGTCTATAAATACATTAAAAAGATCATGTAAAGGAGGCATTATTCCCGTTAGTCGGCTTAGATCAGGCCAGAAGCATTAAGCTTTAGTTCCTTTGGAGAGGAAAATTTAGGTTATTTGAGGCAAGAGAGGGCAGGAGGAGGGGGGCCTTGCCTGCATCTAACAACAGTCAGGAGGTAGACAAGTTGTCAGAGTACTTGAAGGCATCTCCTTTACTGGATCCACTCAAGGCTAAAGCTTTTGTACTATTTATGGAGGATGGTTTTTATAATAATGAAATCAATTCTGCTAAGAGACAGCTGAATTGATGAACCAATCCTCTACAGATTCTTTCCAAATGGAATAATTTAGAATAATCTCTGCGGATATTCTCCTCACACATACTCTTTATAAAACAGCAACTCATATCATTTTTACCTTTTTGCTTTATTTTTTTTCATTTTTCTCAAACACCATTTTTTCATGCTCCAATCCTGACCTATATACCCCACCCACCTATCGTTGACTCCCCTACTCTATACCCCAGGCTGGCATGGAGTCCGCAGTACAAGTCAGATTGTTTTGCAAAAAGTAGAATTCTCTTCTCTGAAGTAACTCATTTCTAGTAGTCAAATCTAATTGGTTTTAATCTTAGTAGTTTGCTCAATTTTTATTTTGAAAAAGGGACTCCAAAGATGTTTTCTATAAGACCCTAATTATATAATAGGTAATCTATATAAATTTAAGATACTTCTGCAGGAAACCTGAATATGTGTGTGTGTGTGTGGGGGGAGTCATTTAAAGAAGATCTATATAGAAGATATATTGTAGGTTTTAGGGAGTTTATTCCTTTATCTATTGCCAAAAGTACTATTTTATTTATATTTCCCAGCTTTTCCTGTGTTTTAAACTATTTCTGATAATAACTGCTGCTCATCTAAAGTTACAGGAAAATTTGTATCTTATTAATGTCCAAGTTTGATGAAAATGCCCTGTGCATGTATGTGTGTGTGTATGATAAAGATTTATGTTTCCACTGAAACTTTGGAATATAAAAGTTGATAAATGATAAATTAGTCATTATAACTGAGCCAAGAGAAAGATTCCTCTGACTGATCTTTGGAACTAAACAAATGCTTTATAAAATAGGAAGATGATTACAAGTCAGGAGCCTCTAGGCCCCAGCGCTTGAGCTATAATGAGGCCTTCTGTCTGTATTTAGATCAACATTAGGAAGGCATGTTTAATTGTGTCTTTCCCTAATTCTATGTGTTATCAGTAACACCTAATTACACTTAAACCACCACCTTGTCTCAAACTGGAAGCTTTGATCAAAGCAGTTTTTAGTGGTTAACTCACCCTAAGAACTTAACACCAAACTTAGAAGAGGAAAAAGATGGTAAGAAAGTTAACTCTCACCTCCTCTCTTACAGAAACAAGGACAGAATAAGCTTGGAGGACACCTTCTCAATGGCCAAACCAAGTGGCCCTCGTTTTACTGGGGGTGGATTTCCCCTCAGCAAGTCATCCAAGGCGAAGTCATAACTTGAAGCTGCTGGCTGGGTCCTTCTGAACAACTCATTGGAATTCACTCTGACACATTTTGGAGGAATCTCTTTGAAATCCCTTGGATCACAGACCTTTAGGGAAATCAGTCCTCGGATTCCAGGATGGAAAGAAACGCAGAACTATTATAGTCCTGTACATAGAAGTGTGATGACTTTCTATTTAATCCACATGGATATTAACAGAGTGTAATTAAATCTGTTCAATCAGATTGAATTATATCAATTCAACCATTGCATGACGCAGATCTTTTGTTACTACCACATTGATTTATTTTGCAGTGCACCACATCTAGATGCTCTGTATGGATGAAACTTTGGACCCTAATATCTCTGCACAGACACTGGTGCATAGATTTTACATTTAAAAATGTTTTTTTTTGAAATGCAGTGTATTCTTATTAATAAGAATCTATTTTAATTATTCCTCATTAACAAGTCATTGATGAGTGATGAGAAAGGTAGACATACTCTAAACTATTTAAAAAGTGTTTTGAGAGTAATTTTTATGTGGAATTTCTTTTCAGTCCTGGCGTATGAAAACCTATTCCAAAAAGACATACTAATAAGCACTTCATCATAAAAAATAAAAAGAACCCTTGTAGAGATCTCAATCTTTGTTTTGGTTGAATATGTAAAGTTTAAAACTACTGTGAGAAATGTTTAACACAAAGATGTGACTCAGAGGACCAAGACTGTAAAATGAGGGGTTTGGGCTGGTATCCTCTGAAGATCTGTCCTTTCTAGACCTCACATTTAGAGAGCAGAGTTATGAGGGCCAGAGATCTGTTTGGTTTCCAGGCTGCAGGCCAGCATTTTGAGTAACTAAATCCATTGTTATTTTCTTTATTTTGAAACCACAGTTAGCCGGGCATCAGTTCAAAGTTCCCCTGTTTGGAGTGTTCAGTGGTGTGGGACACCCTGGCCATCTTTCTCACAGTGACTTGACCTCTGTAATTAAAAAAAAAAAATGTTTGAGGGGTAAGTAGCTCATGGATAAGCAAGGATAGTGTAAGTGGATAATTTCATTTCATTCATCATGAGGAGCAGGAGACTTCAGGATCCCAAGATGTTTGTTAAGATTATCCAGAGAGGTGGGAGTTTAGAGAGATCTAAAATCATGTTCTTCTGTCCCTCTTGGTTCACCACCGGTAGACCCAAGGCAATGATGCCATGAAAGTGATTGATTCAGCAGTGATCCCAGGAAACACCCTAAGAGTGGGGACGTGGGACACCAGGCTAAGGCACGAAGTCAAGTGCTGCAGTTGCAGCCTTTCGCTGGACCTTGCAGGGACCTCTGAAAACAATGCAATCACATCTCGGAGTTGGTCCCATCAGGGTGAGGGAGCTGGGATATTTATACCCTCAGGCTTCCAGTCACTGACCAAGGACTGCTCTGGAGGGGTTCTTTTGGTCTTCCCTGCTGGTAGGCAAAGCAGATCTTAGACAAAGAGGTAGCAGTTGCTGACTGTTGGAAGCAGAAGTGGTTAAGTGCTAGGGAACTGAGTCAGGCAGCAGCATCCTCGGCTGCTTCTCCTACATGATCCCAATTGAGATCTGCAGATGGAAATCAACCTCCAGGGTAGCTGGTGACCCTGTGATGAGCTATGATCATCAGCAATTTGAATACCACGTGGGAGCATGAGGATGGTTACATACATGAGAGAATTTGCTTAGAAAACCTTAAACCTATAGAATCACAATGGGGGCATTTCTATTTTTGAAAATCACAGATGCTGTCTTCCCTCAGAGCCAACCAACTGTATGCTAAGTCCCCTGTGTACACACACCCTCCAGTTGTGAACTTTCAAAGATGTGAACCCGTGTCCCATCAGCATCAGCCATGAGTGAAATTGCAGCTTGTCTTCTGCCTCCTATTGCTGACAATTCTTCAGCTTTACCATCTCCCAGCTCCAGTTAGTAACTCTTTTTGCCTGTTCGCTTGATGCCAGCCCCTGTATGCCAGCTGTTGTACTGTACTACTGTACTTTTCAAGGTACTGTACTGTAAGATTAAAAATGTTTTCTTTACTTTTGGTGTTCGTTTTCTATGTATTATTTGTGTGAAAAGTACTATAAACCTACTACAGTACAGTATCACATAGCCGATTGTGTTAGCTGGCTACCTAGGCTAACTTTGGTGGACTTAACGAACAAATTGGACTTACATATGTGCTCTCAGAACAGAACTTGTTCGTGTGTAGGGGATTTGCCGTATTCTGTTTAGACAGAAGACTTTTGCAGGTAAGGTGAGGCAAGGCAGTTATGACATGTACAGCATTGGAGGGTTTTCCAGCTATTCAGGGACATTTTGAAGGAAGTAACCAACTTCCTTCTGAGCCCTTGGGTGGCTTTATATTAGGTTCACTTCTCTAGGGATGGGGCTTCCCTTGTGGCTGAGCTGATAGAGTCCACCTGCAATGCAGGAGACCTGGGTTCAATCCTTAGGTTGGGAAGATCCCCTGGAGAAGGGAATAGCTACCCACTCCAGTATTCTGGCCTGGTGAATTCCATGACCTGTATATATAATCCATGGGGTCACAGAGAGTCGGACACAACTGCGACTTTCACTTTCACTTTCTCTGGGGTCATGCGGTCTGTGATCCTTGTTATATCGCACTGTGGCAGAGACTCTGGAGACAGAAGCCAGGTTCAAATCCTGGCTCATTTTAACAACAGAGTTGAAGATGAAATGAGTTAATGCTTGGAGCAATGTCAGGCACATAGTAATTGTTCAGTAAGTATCTACCATTATCCTTACATAAGAAATATCTTAAGTTTTGAAATTTGAGAATAACAGTTATTACATAATACTTTATTTTATCAGTTATAAAGATGATTCTTTAGAGGGTGAATGGCATTAAAATGTCTGGAGGAAGTTATATTTGCTCATGTAATTTATAGTTTAGTATCTGGCAGAAATGCCATATTGGGGACTTCATGAAAACATCTGTTTATTTTCCTTGTAGTTTTGATCTGGGGATAGATCCTTCACTTTCAGAAGTCAGAGCTTCCAGAGGGAAAGACCCTGGTGGCCTCTTGCTGCCATCTTCTGTTTCTATCCATGTATGGAGAAGGGTGGTCAGCCTCTGCTGATGACCTCTGATCTTGGTCCCTTCAGCCGAGATCACACAGGCTCTGGGAGCTGACACAGCAGCACTGTAAGCTCACTGTGCTTATGTTCAAGAGAAGGAAGAGTAAATTAAGGCTAGCAAAAGGTGGGAGATACTGCTGCTGCCTCTCATTTACTGTACATCATGACAGCCCAGGGTATTATAAGCAATAACTATTTAGGTACAGGTGTTGACACTGTAGCCACAGTACAAAAATGAGCTATTAAAAACACTAAGATTTGCAGATCATTAAAGATAACTGTGAACTCACAGTGGGCTAAGGTGCTTTTAAAATCACAAATTTGAGCTGCCCTGTAAAGCAACATTAGGAGATTATACAGTAGCGTCATGTTTACCCTGGGGTTTTGAGCATTTCAGAAAGGAGTCCTGTTGCTAAACCAGTCACTGATTCTCTACTGGGCTGATGGGGAGCTGGTATGGTTTCTCTGTTGATGGAGAGAGACATGATAAAGGGGACTCCAGGGGCATTATTTGCTGATCATAGCTTCTCAGCAACTGCTCTTATAGCCAGGATTTTATTGTGCTTACCTCTGAAGAAATTGCTCAGAGCAAAGGTTTGTTGCTGTGATAAGCCATAGAGATGGAAGTGGCCATGCTAGGAGGAGACGGCAGCAACTCTCCTTGTGATGGGCTATAATTTTGCTATAAAAATTTATCCAGGGTTGATAACTATTGTTTGGTTTCCTGGTTTGCTCAACCTGATTCTGAAGTTTGACCTAGGCCAAGATACCCATCAGAAAATACTGTGTCACGACTTTAGAGCAGAATGGCATTGTAGAGCCTAGATAATTTGAGGAAAGATATTCTCTCTCATGGGCTTCCCTGGTAGCTCAGCTGGTAAAGAATCTGCCTACAGTGCAGAAGACCCCGATTTGATTCCTGGGCTGGGAAGATCCCCTGGAGAAGAGATAGGCTACCCACTCCAGTATTCTTGGGCTTCCTTGGTGGCTCGGACAGTAAAGAATCTGCCTGCAATGCGGAAAACCTGGGTTCAACCCCTGGGTTGGGAAGATCCCCTGGAGGAGGGCATGGCAACCCACTCCAGTATTCTTGCCTGGAGAATCCCCACGGACAGAGGAGCCTGGTGGGCTACAGTCTATGGGGTTGCAAAGAGTCGGACACAACTGAGCAGCTAAGCACAGCACATTCTCTCTCATAATTGTATGGAGACTTAGTTGTAACAGGAGCAAAGGGAGGGCGTTTTAGAATATTAAAATGGTAAAATAGTTTAAAAATATATCTCACTATTTTCTTTGTAGTAGATAGGAAATATTTTTATGGCATTATCCATTTTTAACTTCTAATTCAATGCTCAATGCTGTTTTAGTATACCATTTCTCATATCTATTATTTAAAAGTTCCATTAGGGTTTTGAGACCCATTAGAATTTTATAACAGTATGAAATGTGATATCAACAGGTATACCATTTTTCTTTTTTATAATTAAAAATAGATTTCCTCCCCTGACTTTAAAGTACCTGATTAAAATACAGAATAGAAAATTAGAGAATAAGCAAAAGAAGAAACAAGGCATCAATAATCACACCATCTATTGATAACTATTGTTTTTTCTGGGCTAATACACGTCTCATTCACCTAGACTGATTGTACCAGTTGTTCTTCCTGTCATCTGTTCTGACTAGTTGGTGCTTGTAGTTCTCAAGTACTAAATGTTTTGAATGTTACCTTTGAAATACTATTATTTTTTGATTTTGAATGTGTCTTTCTGGACATCTAAAATAAGTATTTACAGATATATTTTGTTTTTAAAAATCAGAGATGTAATTGAGATGTATATAATGAAAGCACTATTTTAAGTGTATAGTTTGATAAGTTTTGACAAATGCATATGTCCAAGTAACCAGTATCACAATTATCGATGACCCTCCCCCCAAGAATGCCCTTATGTCCCTTGGCAGTCAATATTCACAGCCCCATACAGCCTAAGCAATGATGGATCTGTTCTTTCATCATATACTAGTTATATCTTTCTTAGATTTCATATAAATGGAATCATACAGTAGGCACTCTTTTGCACCTGCCTTTTTCCATGTACTTTAATGTTTGTGTGTGTGTGTGTGAGAGAGAGAGACTCACTCACGTTGTTTCTGTCAGTAATTCATATTTATTGCTGAGTAATATTCCATTATATCAACAACACAATTTGTCTATTGATTTACCACTTGATGAGGATTCGGGTTATTTCCAACGTTTAGCTATTACGAATAAAGTCTCTATGAATGGTCATGTTCAAGTGTTTATGTGAACAGATATTATCATTTCCCTTAGTAAATAAGAAGGAATGGAAATGCTGGATCAGTGCAAGGGTTGTCATTGTTCAGTTGCTCAGTTTGTCTGACTCTTTGTGACCTCATGATTACAGCCTTCCAGGCTTCCCTGTCCTTCACTATCTCCCACAGTTTGCTCAAACTCATGTCCATTGAGTCAGTGACGCCATTCAACCATCTCATCCTCTGTCGCCCCCTTCTCCTCATGCCTTCAGTCTTTCAAGGGTACACATGCATTTAGCCTAATAAGAGACTGCCAAACTGTTTTCCTAACTGATTGGGCCATTTTACCTTCCTACCAACAATGTGTGTAAATTCCAATTATTCCAATCTTTGTCGATATTCAGAATTTTCAGTATTAAGCCATTCTATTGTATATATAGTGATATTTCATTGTGGTTAATATTTGTATTAGTATTTTCCAATGACGAACAATGTTAAGCACTTTATTCCATGTGGTTTTGGTCATTCGTATGTGAAGAGTCTTCAAATCTTTTGACCATTTAAAAAATCTTTTTATTAGGTTGTAAAAGTTCTTTGTATCTTCTGGATACAAAATGTTTAAAAGATATATGTATTGCACATATTTTCACTTGGTCTGTGGCATACCTTTTCACTTCTTAATAGTGTATTTTGAAGAGCAGACCTTTTGTATTTTATTGAGGTCTAATTTATCCTGATTTTTTTTATGTAGTTTGTACTTTTCTTGTCCTAAGTAATTTTTTGCTGACTCTAAGGTAGGAATGATTTTTATATGCTTTTATCTAGAAGTTTTATTACAGTTTTAGTTTTTATGTTATATATTTATGGTCCATTTAGAGTTAATTTTATGTGTGGTGTGAGGTTAGAGTAGTGGTTCATTTTTGTTCCATATGGATATCCAGTTGTTCAGCACCATTTGTTGAAAAGTGTCATTTTCCATTGAATTTCCTTGGCATATTTGTATTAATAGAAAATCAGTTGACTTTATTTGAATAGTTCTATATGTGAACTTTGTTCTATTGTATAGTGCGATATGTATCTATTTTGGTGACATTAGGTTTAAGTCTTGAAATTTAACAGTATAAGATCTTCAACTTTTTTCTTCTATAGATATCTTTTAACTGTTTTTGGATTTATCTATATCTATATACAGCTTAGATCAGCTTAGCAGTTTCTACAGAAAAACCTGCTGGGAATTTGGTTGAGTTTGCATTGAATCTAGAGATCAGTCTGGGGAGATCATTCTGACAATATTGAGGCTTTCAATCCACAAACATGGCACATGTCCCCACTTATTTATATTTTCAGTCCACGAACATGGCTCATATCCCCATTTATTTAGATTAAACTTCTCAGCAGCATTTTGTAGTCTTCAGTGTACAGAAATTGCACATATTTTGTTAAATTTATGCTTAAGTATTTTGCCATTTCTGATGTTATTGTAAATGATGTTTTAAATCTTATTTTCCATTTGTTATCAGTATGTGGAAATACAACTGACTTTTGTATATTCCTTTTGTATCTGAGGACAGTGCTAAATTAATTTGTTTTACAGTGCTCGCTTCGGCAGCACATATACTAAAATTGGAATGATACAGAGAAGATTAGCATGGCCCCTGCACAAGGATGACATGCAAATTCGTGAAGCGTTCCATATTTTTTAGACATTTCTCCAAAGAAGACATACGGATGGCTAACAAACACATGAAAAGATGCTCAACATCACTCATTATCAGAGAAATGCAAATCAAGACCACAATGAGGTACCACTTCACACCAGTCAGAATGGCTGCGATCCAGAAGTCTGCAAGCAATAAATGCTGGAGAGGGTGTGGAGAAAAGGGAACCCTTTTACATTGTTGGTGGGAATGCAAACTAGTACAGCCACTATGGAGAACAGTGTGGAGATTCCTTAAAAAACTGCAAATAGAATTGCCTAATGACCCAGCAATCCCACTGCTGGGCATACACACCAAGGAAACCAGAATAGTAAGAGACACATGTACCCCAATGTTCATCGCAGCACTGTTTATAATAGCCAGAACATGGAAACAACCTAGATGTNAGGGGATTCGTGTTTGGGAACGCATGTACACTCGTGGTGAATTCATGTCAATGTTTGGCAAAACCAATACAGTAATGTAAAGTAAACTAAAGTAAAAATAAAAATTAAAAAAAAATTTGTTTTACAACTTTTTGGAAATAGTATTTTCTATAGATGTAAACATGTTTTCTACAAATAAAGACAGTTCTTCTCTGTTTCCAATCAGTATGCTTTTTATTATTTGTTTCTTTGTTCATAACCACCATACTTGCATGGCTGGGACTTCAAGTAATTGTTAGATTTTAGTGGTGTGAGCAGCATCTCTGCCTTGTTCTTGACGTTAGGAGGAAGGTTTGAGTCTTTCATCACGAATTGTGATATTAGCTGTAGGATTTTCACAGATGCCTTTTCTTAGGTTGAGGAATTTCCCCTCTATTGCTTGTTAGCTAAGTTTTTAATCATGCATGGATACTGAATTTCATCAATGCTTTTGGTGTTAATCATACTTTTTTCTCATTTATTTTCTTAACATGGTGAATTACTTTGACTTTCAAATGTTAAGCCAACTTGCATTCTTTGTGTAAACCCCGCTTGGTCATTTTTATACATATCATCATCTTTATATGTTGTTGAATTAGATTTTATAACATTTTGTTAATGATTTTTATAGCTATGTTCATCGGGGTTATTGGTCTGTAATTTTCTTATACTATCTCTGTCTGGTTTTGATTTCAAAGTTTTCTTGGCCTCACAAACTGAATTGGGAAACGATCTTTCTCCACTATTTCCTCAAATACTTTGTGTAGGAATGGTATTCTTTCTTCCCTAGATATTATACTTGATATAATTTTCCATTAAAGTTCTCTGAAATCACAATTTTTCTTGTGGGAAGGTTTTAAATATATATAGGGTTATTTGGGGACTTTCCTGGTGGCTCAGCTGGTAAAGAATCCGCCTGCAATGCAGGAGACCACGGTTCGATTCCTGGGTCGGGAAGATCCCCTGGAGACGGGATAGGCTACCCACTCCAGTATTCTTGGGCTTCCCTGGTGGCTAAGATGGTAAAGAATCTGCCTGCAATGTGGGAGACCTGGGTTCAATCCCTGGGTTGGGAAGATCCCTGGAGGAGGGTATGGCAACCCACTCCAGTATTCTTACCTGGAGAATCCCCATGAACAGAAGAGGCTGTTGGGTTGCAGACATGACTAAGTGACTCAGCACAGCACAGTGTTATTTGGATTTTCTGTTTCATCTTGGTTGCTTTTGATAAATTGTGTCTTTCAAGGAGCTTGTGTATTTCACATAGGTTGTTAACTTTATTGACTTAAAGTTGTTTAAAATATTCTCTTACTACCCTTAATGTTGCTAGGATGCAAACAAATATTCCTTCTTTTATTCTAGATATTGGCAATTTAAATCTCTCCTTTTTTTCTTTATGAGAGTCTATCTAGGAATTTATCAATAAACTTTTATTGATATTTTCGAAGAACTTGCTTTTTGTTTTACTTTTCTCTATTGTCCATTTTTTATTTAATTGATTTCTGTTCTAACACTTAGCATTTTCTTTCTTCTACTTTGGGTTTGATTTTATCTTATTTTCTCATTCTTTTATAGCTTCTTAAGGTAATTGGTTTTAGCTCTTTCCTTATTTAAAATCTAGCATTAGAGCTATATATTTCTGTCTAAGCTCTGCTTACAATGCACCCCACGTTTTAATATGTTCTGTTTTCATTATTATTCAGTCTGATTAGTTTCTGCTTTCCTGTGTGACTGTTTCTTTGACTCTTGAACTATTTAGAACCATATTTTTTAATTTCACAAACACCTAAGTGCTTCTTTAGGTATCTTTCTGTTACTAATTTTTAATTTAATTCTGTTATCATCAGAGAACGTGTCCTGTATGCTTTGAACCATTCCAAAATGATACAATTTGTTTCATTGGCCTGGAGTATTGACTATCTTGATAATTGTTTTATATGCCCTTGAAAATAATGTATATTTTGCTTTTGTAGGGTGGAATGTTGTGTAACTGTCAATTGGGTCAAGTTAGCTTGCTAGTGTTGTTCAAGTCCTGTCTTCTAAATTGTTACTGATTTTCTTTCTACTTATTCTATTGATTGCTGAGAATGGAGTGAGAAAGCTCTAAAGGTGACTGTGGCTTTGTCTGTTTAGCCTTTCACTGTTGTCAGTTTTTTGATGCTTGTTATTTTGGAGCTTTGAAATTAGTGTATAGACATTTAGAATTTTATCTTCTTGGTAAATTGACCCTGTTATTATTATAAAAATCTTCTCTTTTTATTCCTGGTGATACTGAGTATCTCAAAGTTTACTTTGTCTAATATTAATATAGTCATTCGAGTTTTATTATTATTGGTGTTTTTATATTATAGTTTTTCACATCGTATTATATGCAAGCTATTGGTATCCTTATATTGGGCTTGCCAGGTGGTGCTACTGGTGAAAAACCCACTTGCCCATCCAAGAGACTCCTATAAGAGTGCGGGTTCTATCCCTCGGTCGGGAAGTTCCCCTGGAGGAGAGCATGGCAACCCACTCCAGTATTTTTGCCTGGAGAATCCCATGGACAGAGGAGCCTGGCGGGCTACAGACCATAGGGTTGAGAAGAGTTGGACACAATTGAAATGACTTAGCATGCACACATCCTTATATTGAAATATCCCCACCATACTAATAGATAGCATATAGTGGAATATTGCTTATTTTCCCATTTAAATTCAGTATGGAAGGCAATCTAGCCCTTTTAACTGAAGGATTAGACCAATTACATTTAAAGCAGTTATCAATATTGTTTAGTTTAGGTCTACCATATTTCTATTTGTTTTCTATTTGTCTCATCCATTCCTCTTCACCTGTCTGCTTTTGCACTGTTTCTTTTTAGCTTTGTTGAGGTATAATTGACAAATGGTAAGATATTTAAAGTGTATGACAGGATGGTTTGGTATGCATATTCATTGTAAAAGAACCCCCCCCCCTTTGAATTAATTAACATATTCATCATCTCACGTATTTACCTTTATTTGGGAGCAGTAGTGAGAACATTTAAGTTTTAGTGTCAGCGAATTTCAATTATATAATACAGTGCAACTGTAGTCACCATGTTATTCTGGAATTCTTGGACCTTATTCCCCTTATAACTGAAAGCTTATACTCTTTTACCAACTTCTCCCTTTGTTTATTGTTATATGTTTTCTGGTACATATTTCTAGTTATGAGTCTGTAAATATCCTTATCTTTATTCAACTGATATAATGTATCTTAATTGTACTCATCTCACACACTAGTAAAGTAATGCTCAAAATTCTCCAAGCGTGAACCATGAAATGCCAGATGCTCAAGCTGGTTTTAGAAAAGGCAGAGGAACCGGAGATCAAATTGCCAACATCCATTGGATCACTGAAAAAGCATGAAAGTTCCAGAAAAATATCTATTTCTGCCTTATTGACTATGCCAAAGCCTTTGACTGTGTGGATCACAACAAACTGTGGAAAATTCTTAAAAAGATGGGAATACCAGACCAGCTGATCTGCCTCTTGAGAAATCTGTGTGCAGGTCAGGAAGCAACAGTCAGAACTGGACATGGGACAACAAACTGGTTCCAAATCGGGAAAGGAATATGTCAAGGCTGTATACTGTCACCCTGCTTATTTAATTTATATGCAGAGAGTACATCATGAGAAACGCTGGGCTGGATGAAACACAAGCTGGAATCAAGATTGATGGGAGAAATATCAGTAACCTCAGATACGCAGATGACACCACCTTTATGGCAGAAAGTGAAGAATAACTAAAAAGCCTCTTGATGAAAGTGAAAGAGGAGAGTGAAAAGTTGCTTAAAACTCAACATTCAGAAAATTAAGGCTATGGTTTTCCCTGTGGTCATGTATGATGTGAGAGTTGGACTGTGAAGAAAGCTGAGTGCCGAACAATGGATGCTTTTGAACTGTGGTGTTGGAGAAGACTCTTGAGAGTCCCTTGGACTGCAAAGAGATCCAACCAGTCCATTCTGAAGGAGATCAACCCTGGGATTTCTTTGGAAGGAATGATGCTAAAGCTGAAACTCCAGTCCTTTGGCCACCTCATGTGAAGAGTTGACTCATTGGAAAAGACTCTGATACTGGGAGGGATTGGGGGCAGGAGGAGAAGGGGACGACAGAGGATGAGATGGCTGGATGGCATCACGGACTCGATGGACGTGAGTCTGAGTGAACTCCGGGAGATGGTGATGGACAGGGAGGCCAGGCTGCGATTCATGGGGTCACAAAGAGTTGGACACGGCTGAGTGACTGAACTGAACTGAACTGAAGACCATGGCATCTGGTCCCATCACTTTATGGCAAATAGATGGGGAAACAGTAGAAACAGTGACAGACTGTTTTTTGGGGCTCCAAAATCACTGCAGATGGTGACTGCAGCCATGAAATTAAAAGATGCTTGCTCCTTGGAAGAAAAGCTACAACCAACCTAGACAGCATATTAAAAAGCAGAGACACTGTTTTGCCGATAAAGGTCCGTCTAGTCAAAGCTATGGTTTTTCCAGTAGTCATGTATGGATGTGAGAGTTGGACTATAAAGAAAGCTGAGCTCTGAAGAATGAATGCTTTTGAACTGTGGTGTTGGAGAAGACTCTTGAGAGTCCCTTGGACTGCAAAGAGATCCAAGCAGTCCATCCTAAAGGAGATCAGTCCTGAATATTCATTGGAAGGACTGATGTTGAAGCTGAAACTCCAATACTTTGGCCACCTGATGTGAAGAGCTGATTCATTTGAAAAGACCTTGATGCTGGGAAAGACTGAAGGTGGGAGGAGAAGGGGGACGACCGAGGATGAGATGGTTGGATGGCATCACTGAGTCAATGGGCATGAGTTTGAGTAAACTCGGGGAGTTGATGATGGACAGGGAGGCCTGGAGTGCTGCAGTCCATGGGGTCTCAAAGAGTTGAACTCAACTGAGCGACTGAACTGAACTGAAACCTCAGTCAGTAAATTTATTTCAGATTTTTTTCAGCTTTGGAAGTTTCATTTGGTTACTTTTGTATCTTTCATCTCTCTCCTCTTTATGTTCATGCATTCTTCAGGTACATTAGCTATTTTTATTTTTACCATAGCTGTTTTGAAATCCCTGTCTTCTAATTATATTGTCTATGGAATTTAGGGCTATTTCTACCAACTGAATTTTCTTCTGGTTTGGGTCACATTTTCCTGCATCTTTGCAAATCTGGTAATTTTATATTGGATGTTAGATATTGTGATTATTACACTGTTGAGTGTCTAGATTGTTGTCTTTAAAGAGTACGAAACTTTGTTTTGGTAGATATTTAAATTGCTTGTGAATTACCTTAGAGTCTTATTCAAAAAATTTTTTTCAAATAAAACTTGTTCTTAGACTTACAGAAAAGCTGCAAGAATTGTACAAAGTGTTCATTGATACGTTTCATCCAGATTAACCAACTGCTATCATTTTACTGCTGCTGCTGCTAAGTCGCTTCAGTAGTGTCCGACTCTGTGCAACCTCATGGACAGCAGCCCACCAGGCTCCTACTACTTTAGCTTTATTCATTTATATATTTTTTCTGAACCCATTTAAGAGAGATGCCTCTTTACTCCCAAATGCTTCAGAATGTATTTCCTAAAAACAAGGAACTGTCACATAACTCCAATAAAATCAATCTTAAAAAAGTTAACACTGTGAATAATATTTTCTAATCTAGAGACTTTATTCAGATTTTGTATATTATCCCATAATTTAGGTCATACAGTTTTGGCAGACTATCATAGAAGTTATGCTGAGTTCTTCCCATTGCACCACATCAGGAGACAGTCATTTCCCTTCTGATTATGTTAAGTTTAATATTTTGCTGAAGGTGGTATCACTGTGTTTCTCCACTGCAAATTTACTCTCCAACCTATTGCAACTAATATATATATATATATATGTGTGTGTGTGTGTGTGTGTGTGTGTGTGTGTGTGTGTATGTATAAAATAGGTAAATAATTTGGGACTATGTCAATATTCTTTCCTCCTTTAAATTCTACCCGTTAGTTTTAGCACTATTGATGATTCTTTCCTGAATCTATAGCAGTTATAATATTTTTCTAAATGGTGATTTTCTTATTCTATCATTCCTTCTCCATTTATTAACTGGCTTTTTACTGGAAAAAAGACTGTTTCCTCATTCCCTCCCTTCTTTCTCACTCTTTTTCTTCCTAATATTTATATTTTCAAAGATATTAATGCACACATTATGATTATAATAAATGTAACAATTTAAAAATGAACAAAAGGCTTCCAGTGCCTAAGCTCTTTGACAAAGTGATTATTTTCATTAAGATTTCTTGTCTAATGATACAATGACAATTGAAAGAGTATTTAGTCATCAGTTTGTATGTTTGAATTTATACTGTATATAATTTTTTGTGCTAAACACTTAGAAAATGTAGTGATGTCCTTATAAATTTTAGAATTTTTGCATTTTTTTCCTCTTCACTTTCAAGTTCTTTTACATTTTTTCCCCTGGCTACCCTTTTCCTCTTTTATTCTGTCAAGTAAGAGAGAATGTCTCTACTTTTTCTCAGAGGCTAATTCCATCTCTGCCCACAATTCAATTCCCTTTTATGGCTTATGGAATCTTGTAGGTAGAGAGGATGACGTAGTGGTTAAGAACATATAGGTTTTGGGACCACATGGACTTTTTAATTTGAATCCATAACCTCCCAATTATAGCTCCTTGAGATCAGGCTAGTTAAGTAGCCTCTCCAGACTTTGGACTCTCATTTATAAATTGGGGATAATAACAATATCTATCTCATAGAATTGTTATGAGGGTTACAGGAAACCATTTGTGATATTTGCACAGTGCCTGGCACATCATAAGTACTCAGTCAGTGTCAGCTTTTTATTTTTTTTATTTAATCAATGTCAGTTTTAATTACTATTATCTAAAAATCATCTGCTTGCTCCCAGTAATAGTCTGGAAAATTTTAAAATATTGTTCCAAGTGGTGAATTGAATGGGTAATAAACGTTATGAAAACTATTTAACTGTTGTCTGAATGAATATAGTCAAGAATCCTCAGATTGTGAAGCCTTCTGTTTTGCTGTTTAAATGAGTGTTATAAAATCGAACACCTATTAAAGTATATTGTGTCAATTTCATCTCTTTCACATAAGCAATTAGTTTTTCTTACAGTTAATCTGAGGCAGAATGCCAGGGATTCTTTCCTCTAGCTCTAGAATAACCTTGTTTTCTTTATCTAAATTAAGATAATTCCTTTTCCTCCTTCTCATTGTGATGGTGTAAGTAACTGAATAAGGACAATCATAGTAATAGCTATCATCACAAATGCTTTCAGTGACCCTAATGTCTAGGCCACACCTCAGAATCTTTGGGAGGGGAATCCACATTCTCAAACCTGGTTGCTATGGGAATCATTTGGGGAACTTTCAAAAATGCTGATGTCTGGTCCCTCCCCTAGAGACTCTGATTTTATTGGCCCAGGTGCAATGGGTGCCTCAGGATTTTTTTAAAGCTCCCATGTGGTTCTGCTGCACAACCAGGCTTGAGAATGACTGCTTTACACACAGTATCACCTCCTTGAAAGAAGTCTGTCTTCAGACACACTTGGCCTCACCAGCAAGAGAGGAGGCAGCCTCCAGGGTCCTGGAGGTTGATTTTCAGAGGCAGGACTTGAACTGATACGCTTTTTTGCCTAGTCCGATCATACCCTTCCTCATGATATTGAGATTTTTCTCCATTAAAAAGTTTTAATGTATTTTTGGCTGTGCTGGGTCTTTACTGCTGCATGGGCCTTCCTCTAGTTGTGATGAGCAGTGGCTCCTATTCGTTGCATTGTGGTGGCCTCTCTTGTTGCTGAGCACGGGCTCTAGGGCTCACAGGCTTCAGTAGTTGCAGCACATGAGCTCAACAGTTGTGGCTACTGGCCTCCAGAGCACAGGCTCAATAGTTGTGATGCAAGGCATTTGGGATCTGCCCAGACCAGAGCCTGAACCCATGTCTGCTGCACTGGCAGGTGGATTCTTTACCACTGAGCCACCACGGAAGCCCTTTCTCCTCCTGATGGAAGCACCAGCTCATGGCCATCCCATTCTCATACTATTCAAACTGACCCAGCCTTCTATCCCTCCTCAGCTTCATTGTGCCCTCTGACCTTTGGTCAGCAACTTCCAACATTCTCAACCTTTTATTCTGAGTATACTTCCCCTTCCTCCTCTCCTTGCCTTAAGGGAGCCTTGGCTCATTTCTTCACATCTCTGTTGAGTAGAGACTTTTTCTTCTTACAGCTCATGTACTCCATACGCCACTTCAGGTTGAGGATGGGGGAAGCGTCATCTTTGTTCTGCCTTTCTACTCTAATTTCTATTCTTTTATCCTTCAGACTATTAGTGTGTTTGAAGTTGGACCATCTTGCAGTATCTTCCATTAGCCCTTTGAAGTTCATTCATCTGCGCACCCACATCCTAGGCACTCTCCTCATGAGTCTGCACATGCCTTGGATAGTGGCTCATTGTGTTTTTTTCATGCCTATTTCTCTCATTGCTTCTGGTGACGTCAACAACTGTGGATGAGCTCCCAATGTGCTGGGCTCTCAGTTCCTTGAGATCCTCACATCCAATAACTTTTCCTCCCTTCTGCCTCAAGTCACCATCCAATTATTCCACTTACTATGAATTATTGCAATTATTTATAGTCTTGAAGTCTTGATTTTAAATACTTTTTCCTGTTTTTCCAAAAACATGCTCCAGAATAACCGATGCACAGTTTTCCTATATCACTGAGCCCTTCAAAACTTAGACTCCGCTGCTTTGTTATTACTTATCTCTTTTCATCCTTTCCTTCCATATGACTTACAATGGACTGCCAATGCTCCTAGTGTGAGTATGCTCCTTTTTTTTTTAACCAGCCTTCCTCTTCCTTTACCTTCGATTTTAACTCATGGCTTGTTTCATACATAACTGAGGATGTAGAAGCCATACTCTCTCCACAGCCAATCTAGAAATTTACTTAGAGCTTTGTTTATCTTTACTTCCTTCCATTAAGAGGTGAAAAGTGTCCCCACTTCTTTAGAAGGTCAGCCTCTTTTCTTGTGTTCTGGGTCTTATCTCCTCACTTTCTCAAGAACATGCTATTTCAGCAAGTTTTATTAGCTCTCTTTTGCAGAGATGCTTACTCTTTGGAAGGAAAGTTATGACCAACCTAGACAGCATATTAAAAAGCAGAGACATTACTTTGCCAACAAAAGTCCATCTAGTCAAGGCTATGGTTTTTCCAGTGGTCGTGTATGGATGTGAGAGTTGGACTATAAAGAAAGCTGAGCGCCAAAGAATTGATGCTTTTGAACTGTGGTGTTGGAGAAGACTCTTAAGAGTCCCTTGGAGTGCAAGGAGATCCAAGCAGTCCATCCTAAGGGAGATCAGTCCTGGGTGTTCATTGGAAGGACTGATGTTGAAGCTGAAACTCCAATACTTTGACCACCTGATGCAAAGAGCTGACTCATTGGAAAAGACCTTGATGCTGGGAAAGCTTGAGGGCAGGAGGAGAAGGGGATGACAGAGGATGAGATGGTTGGATGGCATCACTGACTCGATGGACATGGGTTTGGGTGAACTCCGGGAGTTGGTGATGGACAGAGAGGCCTGGTGTGCTGCAGTTCATGGGGTCACAAAGAGTTGGACACGACTGAGCGACTGAACTGAACTGAACTTTTGCATCATTGGTCAGTCCTACTCCACAGGATCCTCCTCATTCACTTATAGACATTTGCTAGGATGGCCCATTAGAAACCAACAACCATCTTCCTTGATTTCACACCCTCCTTCCACTCATATCCCAGTATTTTTTCCAGAAAATCTTCGTGAACCCGTTGTCTATCCTTGGTCCCACCCACTTTCTACCCTTTCCAATCTAGCTTCAGTTTTCACCCACCCCTGTGGAAACAGTCAAGTCAGTAGAAAACTCCCTGTCCTAATCTTATACAATCTCTCAACAACATTTGACCCAATCAGTTACTTCCTCTTCCTTTAAACAATAGTTTGTAGATATGCCTCTAATATGAACTTTTCTAATATTCTCCTCATGAATGGATTGAGGATATAGTTTTTTTAGGNTGGGTGGGTGGAGAATACCACAGAGGGGAAGTGCCCTTCTAATCCCTTCATGTCAAGAGGAACATGACAGGCATGTAACATCACTGATGTTCACCTTTATCATTGGGTTAAGGTAGTGTTTGCCAGGTTTCTCCATGGTCAAGTGACATCTTCACCTTTCTGTACTCTGTTTTTTGGAAGTGAATCACTAATTCTAGTTCGGTGCAAACTCAATCTGAGAAGGGATGGTAGTAATTAAATTTTACCAAGGAACATATCACCGACTCAATGAACATGAGTTTGGGTCCATTCCTGTTACAAAGAATTGGACACAACTGAGCACATGTGCAGAGTCTTGAATGAGGAATTAGTTTGGTTAAAATTATTTAAAAAAGAAAGCCTTCAGGTAAATGCAAATATATGCTCTCAGCAAGACACTTAACCATTTCTGCAGGCCAGTGTATAGGGCAATACAAATAAAAAGAGACCCCAAACAGTGTTTGCCATTGTCATCTAAACTACCATGCCTCTGGCTCAGAGAAGAAAAGGTTTTAGAGAAGTGAATTCCAGCTTGTGTTCTTGTGATTTTAATCTGGCTGGCAGATGTGTTTCACTTGGCCTACATGATGTTTGAAATTATTTTCTGATTTGGTTGTCAGCTTTCAGAAACTGGGAAATTTGAAATACAAACCCAGATTTCATGCTTCACTTGGAAATTTGGGAACTCCGGCAGCACTGGATCTTCATTTAGTTATGACAGATTGGCATGGTGCCAAGTCATTGCTCGTCCCTTTGGATGAGCTGCTCTCTGGTTTCCCAGAGTCCTGCATAGCCTACCTACTGTGACTTTTGTAGCCATTTGAGCCCAACGCTCTTGCTGGGAGGGGTGACATTGCTGTCTCTAGCTAGGTGAGGGGTTGCTAAGTTACAAGGGGAGTTGATGTATTCTGTGGAGTCCCTGAGCGTATGACCACAATGACAAGTTAGATAACCTCCAGCAAACGGAAGACAGAACGGCCTATACATGTTTGCAGTCTGTCAGTGCAACAGGTTGCCTCAAATATGACCCTCTTGACCTCAGATGTGGTGACTGTTTACATCTGAAGTGTTGAAGCAGAGCAAGGAAGATCATGTATTAGGCTATCAGAGAATGTGTTCCCTGAAGAAAGCTCCAGCAGACACATTGGAAGAAGCCCTCCCAACTCCAGTATTGAAAGTAAAAGTGTGAGTCACTCAGTCGTGTCCGACTCTGTGTGACCCCATGGACTGTAGCCTACCAGGCTCTTCTGTGCATGGGATTCTCCAGGCAAGAATACTAGAGTGGGTTGCCATTTCCTCCTCCAGGGGATCTTTACCCAGGGATGGAACCTGAGTCTCTTATGTCTCCTGCATTGGCAGATGACCTCTTTAATACTAGGGCCATCGAGAAAGCCCAAAGAATTTGTATAACCTCATCTAAACAAAATCTGCTAGAGTTTCAACGTTTTGTTAGGGGTCAAATATAGACCGAAGGCAGTGGGGTTTTTAGTTTAGGTGGTTAAATCCTTGAGTACTAGCTGTGTAGTTTGTTACAATCTGAGATTGTTCCAGTTTTGCCCTGAGTTTCAGGGTCAGTATGGGCTGCCTTTCTAGCATTACCCCCATTTACGTTATTGCAGGAGAAGGAAATGGCACCCCACCCCAGTGTTCTTGCCTGGAGAATCCCAGGGACCGGGGAGCCTGGTGGGCTGCTGTCTTTGGGGTCGCACAGAGTCGGACACGACTGAAGTGACTTAGCAGCAGCAGGAAGTTAAGTGGTTTGGTCTAAGGACGTTTATGATCACAGATGTGAAGATTTGCCTGAGGATGTCCTTAGCCTCTGTGACTCTCTTCATCTGTGAAAAAGCCTGGGGAAATCAATCAGCAATTAATTGGGGACATTGTGTTACCAAATCAAGACAGGTAGAACACACCTATCCATCAGGTGGGCTGGTACCCTAACAGTGATAGAGACATTAATCTCCTTGGCATCACTAATGTTTGCAGTGAGAAAGACATGCCTGTAGCAGCTAATTATATCTCCCTGTTTTAATTAACATGTGGAATGACAGTTTTGTTCACACCTTGTTGTTTTTGCTAAGGAAGAAGGAAAAGAACAATTTTGTGCAGTTCTTTGAAGATTTAGAACAGGAATCTTGGCTCTTGTATTTACCAGATTTCAGGATCAAATAAGAAAAGGAGAGAACTAGTCCACTTGTGCTGGCTGGCTTAATAGAAAAAAAAATTAATGACTTTTATCTTATTTTGGTTCAGACACATACCTGAGATATGATTTGAAATGAGTTTCCTAGTCTCAGCGTTCCTTGCTGAAGACCTGGAGCTTCATGAATATCTCACAACAGTAGGGAACGCCGCTCAGTATGACTTGACACCAGTACTGCTTTCTTCTCCAGAGAACCATCACGTGTCTTTTTAACTTCTATAGATCTAAACAGGATTTATACTTCATAAACCAAGTGTGTGTCCAAATCCTCTTGTTATTGTAAAGAACAGCAACACAAAAGCCACACTCTCAATAAGCCAGTGCTGTTTTCTATAAACCTCTAAAGAGAGATTTGTACTTTTCCCAGTCTGAGAATTAGAAGAAATAAACCGGGTCTGGCCAGCACCCCTCCCAGAAAAGCTCCGTCTGAGAACAGGCCCCGGGGCCCTGTAACTTTCTGAGCACTAATAGGAAGGACTCAGCGAATAGTGAGAGTCAATTTGTTACCACTTCTTTTTTTAAAGAAGGCAGCAACTTATGTTTATGTTTGTCTTTCTGGAACATTGGTGTGTCCTGCTGTTATCTAGTCAGAGGCATTTTTACTGTTTCCTTATGGGATTTATAACCTCAGGGTTTATTTCCCTACTGATGTTTAGCGCTGCATTTTAGAATTATGCCTACCTGACACCTCAGGAAATTTCCTCTGAAGAGGTTGTATTTAAGCCAGAAATGGCCAGATTCATCCTGAACCCACTGCTCAGCCGCTGCTCTCTCTGTGGTGGAAGGATTCTGTAAATTGATTTTACTCTTTCGGAGTTAACTCTGCCTCCTATTTTCCTTTTTCATTTGACTTTTTCTCGCTTGGCATCCCTTTCCATTGCCTGCATATTAATAGAATTGATGCAGAAAATGTGGCTCCTGAGCACTGCACAAGCTTATCCCTGAAAATGTGCATGCTACATGCAAACATATCTGGGGCCTGACAGAGGACACACAGGGTTCATGGAAGGGATACAGGATGGAGTCAAGACAGGCTTGGGTTCAAGTCTGGTTCTTCCAGTTACTAGTTTTAGGCATTGATTTCCTACTTTCTAAAATGTGTAGGGTTGTTGTCAAGGGACTCCTTGAAATAACATATATAAATTGTAGAAGCTTATTTCTGAGTGATAGCTATTTATTTTCCTTGGAAAATATATCAGATTCAGGGTCCATGTGAATATTATGAAACTTGGTGGTCAATCATTTAATGGTTTCCTATCTGAGAAGCACCAACATCCCTTAAAACTTGTATTCCTTATCTGACCAGTAATCCTACCTCCTCCAACATGAGTCTGGATATAAAAGTTTCAAATACTTTTGACTGACTACCCTGTGTATTTCCATACCTGTGTGACAAAGGACTCCATGAAAAGTCCTGTGCCATACCCGGGCACTTTGATCTTATTCGAAATATTACGATCTAAGTTTAAGCTATTTCAAAGGCCTAATAATTTCCACTTTTATTCTTAACATAGAAATAACTCTTTATGCAGCCCCTAGCCCCAGCTGGAACATTTCTACCGCTGTTCCCAGGAAGGTCACATCGCTTTCATGCTCAGGGTGGACAATCACTGATTGCATTAAGAGACTACTCTCTCATGTCGATGATAGAAAATGCACTGGCTTTTACTTAGCTGCTAATGAGTGATGGCCCTGTGGCCGGCCGCTAATGTGGCCAGCCACCGCAGGGCTATTGTGAGAAGGCAAAGACACTTTTATCCTCCAAGGCCTTGGGTGCTGCCTTCAGGTTTTGCTGAGAAGAAACTGGCTGTTGGGTCAGCACCCCATGAGTAGTCCAAGACTCTGAAAAGACTTGCTAGACTAGCATGGTTGAGCAACATTATTTTTATCAAAAGACATAGCTATTGTCTTTCAGTGAGATGGTCAGCCTGGTCTCTCTTTAGTAGCAAAGTTGACTTGGGAAACCAGTTTAAGTCCCAAGACTGTTGCTTGGTGAGTGTAGAATCAGAGTAATGAGACTGAGAGGTTTTCAGCATGATTTCTTTTTCTTTTTTTAAATTATGCAAGCAATACATTTTTATTACAGGAAGATTAGAAAACATGATACAAAAAAAAGGGAGCCACACACACCATTTGGAGATAACCATTTTTAATATTTTGATGCATAACCTTCCATACTTTTTTATTTCTTTTTGAGACTTACAGACTCTAAGGCTTGGGGATAATTCATTCTTTTAGAGACTTAAGGTCCTACAAGAGGAATTGTTTTCAGATTTTATTTTGAGCAGGGACAAGAAGGGGAAGATCTTGTTCCTGTAAAACCAACTCTTTTGCCAGATACCTGGATGGATAGATGGATGGGTGGGTGGATGAATGGATGGATGTGTTGCAGGAAAGGGAACTCCCTCCAGGGCTTGAGAGTGGGCTTTTGTCTAACATTAAGAAGTGAATTGTCTGGGGAGACCTACATGCTGACATAGCAAGAGACTTTACTGGGAAGGGGTGCCTGGGCAGAAAGCAGCAGGGTAAGGGAACCAGGGAGAACTGCTCTGCCCTGTGGTTCACAGCCTCAGGTTTTATGGTAATGGGGTTAGTTTCCAGGTTGTCTCTGGCAGTCATCTATGTTACTTACCAGGACTTCTTATTGTAAGACAACTCACACAAGTGGCTATTGTTGTGTCTGGCCTAGGTGGGCAGTTCCCGTCAATGTTTCCTTAACAGAGGAATGGGTGGCTGGATGAGTGAATGGGTGGATGGATGGGTGGGTGGGTGGAAAAAAGGAGAGATGAATAGATTAATGGATTATTTGGAGTGAAGACACCTTAATTTAACCAGTAGAGTGAATTTTGAATGTGGATAACTTTCTTTGGGTGGCAGAGTTTTGCTTGCCAGCATCCTGTCCTTAGGGGAAACTCCTCTCCTCCTATTCAACGTGATACAGTTGATTATTAAAGATGCTGTATATATTCCCTCTCTCTCCAGATATTATTGTCACAGATGACCCAGTCTGAGCAAATTTATTGCAACCCCTTGGATACAACAATTGGTCCAGGGAATGGGCAGGTGATCCAAACAGTGATAATCAGAGTTTTTCCTGGAACTGATGTATGAACACAGTGTCAAAATATTTCTTTATACTGAGATAGCTCAGTGGGGGACAAGGGCAGCCTGATCTTGCTGACCATGTGGCAGAGAGCTTGTCTGAGAGCTGGAGCCACCAGTGCAGAGATAGACCTGGGAAGAGAGGAAGAGGGAGCAGGAGAAGTTAACGGGGAGGAAGAGGGACACACTCTCACATAGACACAGACACACAGACACACACACACGGGCAGGTGAGAACACCCTCTCATCAACGAGTTGACATCATCAAGCCCTTGGATCCAGCCATCCTTAAAATTCCCAGTTATGTTAGCCAACTGAACTTTTCACATTTCCTTGGGACTTCCCTGGTGGCTCAGACGGTAAAGTGTCTGCCTACACTGTGGGAAACCCGGGTTTGATTCCTGGGTCAGGAGGATCCCCTGGAGAAGGAAATGGCAACCCACTCCAGTACTCTTGCCTGGAAGATCCCATGGATGGAGGAGCCTGGTAGGCTGCAGTCCATGGGGTCACTTTTCCTTAAGCTACTTTAAATTGTGCTGTGCTTAGTCGCTCAGTCATATCCAACTCTTTGTGACCCCATGGACTGCAGCCCACCAGGCACCTCTGTCCATGGGGATTCCCCAGGCAAGAATACTGGAGTGGGTTGCCATGCTCTCCTTGAGGGGATCTTCCCAACCCAGGGATGGAACCCAGGTCTCCTGCATTACAGGCAGATTCTTTACTGTCTGAGTTGGTTTTGATCAAATATAGCCAAAAGTCATAACTACTTCTCTAGCAACTTGGGGACAGGGACCTGTCTCATATGATCTCTAAACACGTGGCCTGACTCTCTCTCTCTCTTTCTTTTTTTTTTTTGTGTGTGTGCTCAGGGTGTAACTTTTCTTCCTTTCATTCTGCCTTGAAAACTTCAGCTCCCAGCTCTGCATTCTCTGTGGCAATGGGCTTGTACCCTCTGGGAAAAAAAGGAGCCCAGTGTCCTTTACGAGATGAGCATAAGGTGGAGAGCCCACGACTCCTTGGACAGCTGATGGGGTCAGATGGGTAGGGCAGTCTGGTTTTGATTAATATGCCTATAAAATGGAATTCTGGGACTGACCTCCATTCAACTCAAGCAACACAAAGATAATTGACCTTTGGAAACTGCCTTTGGCAGTCTTTTATTATTTTTATAGGAAAGTCCTGCAAACCAATTACATCTCACAATGGGCCTTTTATGGTGCTATTAGTTTAATGCAGCTTTCAGAGAAATTAGTCTTCAGGGAGCCTGAAATTCTAGAAAAAAAAAGCCCTCCATGGACTTATTTGACTTTTGGATTAGCAAGAAAGATGGATTGGTAGCCTGATATTCCCTATAGTAACTTTTGGCATTTTGAGCCATCTGACCAAGGTACCACGTTCCCATTTTGTGCCTCTGGTGCCCACCCCAAGCAAAAGGAAAAAATATAAATTAAAAAAAGGACAAGCTGGCTCTTTAAAGAATTCAGTCTACAAATCAAAGAGGGTTTATTCCTCCCTCAGCCTGAGGTTAAAGAAGAATGGGAGTGAGAAAATTGAAATAGCACTCGGGTTTGAAGGTCTGGGTTTTCCCGAACGTGAAATCACAAATGTCTGTTTCAGACTTTCATGTTGGCCTCTGCACCTGTCACACCCTGACCACCATTATTTGTAGAGTGACAGTTCTGGGGCCCCGTCACAGGGTCAGCTAGTAGGTCTGGGCTGCAACAGAGGAGGTAGCGTCTCAGGAAAATCATCCAGCCCCCAGGTCAGGAGTCAAGGGTTTGGGGAGTCCTGCCCTGCAGCCCCGCCCTGCTGAGCAGAGTGTGGGAGGGAGGGAAGCTAGACGATGCCCTTCCGTGTCCTGGGGTCTGGGCCCAGGCTCGTCTATCAGCTCGTCCCTAGGACCCCGAAGGGGCTGCAGACCGGGTCCATGTGGGGCAGAGAGCTGAGTGACTTGCCCCTGGGCTGCTTCCCTATCAGCCCACCCTGGACCCTAGAAGCTCCCACCCCTGCCTGTGCCAATGTCACCTGGTCGTCAGCGCAGCCTCACCAGGAGCTCACAGTCCTCTGTGCCCTTTCAGCTTGAGGACTTGCACTGCGTCCTTACATTCCTCCCCTCCCAGTTACTGTTTACTCTGGCTCTGACCTTGTTGGTGCTGCTCACCTGGCCCAGGCCCACCCAGCTGGGGCTCTCTTCTGCAGGCCCCTGCGACTGTCTGCCTGGGCTCCCTCTCCGGTAGGAGGAGCTAGCTTAGCCTGAGCAGGTGGGGTGGGCTAGTAGGCTGCGAGTCATCTCCTATGGAAGCAGCCCTTAGCTGTTCCCGTGAAGGTGTTGATGGGCTAAGACCCCACCCCCCTAGCCCCCAGAGCGGGGCAGCTCCTGTTTGTTGTGTGTTGTCGCCAGGAGGCCACTGTGCAGTTGGGCCCCAGTTGCTCCAATGATAAACTTCCTGTTAACACGCCTGGTATTCATTTCCTTCCTTTTCCATCTCAGTTCTCCAGCCCTTGCTATTACTTCTTTTCTTTTCTTTTTAGTTCTTTATTTTTTATTTTTACTTTACAATATTGTATTGGTTTTGCCATACATCAGCATGAATCCACCACGGGTGTACATGTGTTCCCAATCCTGAACCCCTGGTACATATACCTTGCTATTACTTCTGAGTCACCCCCAGAGCCTTGTCTCAGAGCCTGCTCAGGGGCTGGCAACCTAAGCCAGATCCATTTCCTATTTTGTTCCTGACTCCCTCATCACGAGGCTAAGGTCCGCGGTGGCTTGTCTTGTGCTGTTTTAGGCTCTTCTTGCTCCCTTCTTTACCTTGAACTCCTGTGATGTCTCAGGGCGTATCTACTTCAAGATCCTCTGAACAATGACCTAAGCCCTCCCAAGGCCCATGTGGCCAGTGTTCCTCTAGTTTTGGCCCAGTTCTTGAGTGGAAGAAATGGAGTCTCATTTTAAAGGGAGAAAGGAATAGAAAGAAGGAAAGAAGGAAGGAAAGACAGTGCCTCCCTCTCAAGGCAGTGCAGAGAGGGTAATGCAAGGACCGCATATGTCTCTGGAGGAGGAGCAGAGCCTGGGGGAGCTGTGTCCACCACCCACATTCTTTGGATCACATTCTGGTTCTGACCCTCATACCCGCCAATGGACTGGCTTTATTAAAAAAGTGAGGTTGGGCCCCGCTCTCTTCCACCAATTAACTCCTCCTTTTGAAGCAGCAATGTCTTGCTAATAAAGCAGAAAGCTCTGGCTGCAAGCTCTGCTTGTGTGAGGTGGGGCAAATTGTTTAATCTCACCATAGCTCAGTGTCTTTGTCTGAAAAATGAGGCTCATCATGTCCACCTCATAGGATAGTTTCGAGGAGTAAATAAGACAATGTGATGAAGTGCTTAGCGGAATGCCTGGCATGTAGTGAGAGCTCAATATCGCTGGCTGTTATTATTAACCTGGCATGTACTGCCTGGTTTTGTTCATTATTTTTTGATATTTTATCTCCCTGCAGGCAGGAGGCTCGCGGTGGCATTTTCTTCCTCCTGATGTGTACAGCGTGTATATAAAGGAGGTGTGTAAAAGACCTATGGGTAGGGACCAGGTAGACTAACATCCTGGCTGGCCTTTGCTCTCCTTGACCTTTCCAGCGTGGGGCTTCCTGGGGATCCGAAGGCATGTGAAGAGGGGGTTCTGGTTGTGGCCAGAGCTCAGGCTTGTCTCTTCATTCCTAAGGATGCAGCCTTGCTGTGATGAAACTGTGTCATGGGTGGCCCTCCTCCATCATGTTCAGAACCTAAAGACAGAGCAGGGGCTGGGGCCCCAGGAGAGGCCAGGGCAGCGCTGGGGTGTTTTGGACTCTGAGGTGCAAAAGTGTTTAAGCTGAACGCGCCACTTAAATAACAGCGTTATCTGCTGCTCCCCCTTCAGTGTTCCAGACAGATAAAGATAAAATAGCCAAAGTAATTGTGGAGATGGAGTGTTGCTGGCAAATGATCTGAGCACAAAGACCATTTCCAGAGACAGATGGAGTGGAGGCTCCGGTAATTTTTCTCGAATCATGTTTAAAGTGGCACAGCCTGAAAACCAATTCAGCAGCAGTGCCGCCCAGGGGGTCCAGGGCCACCTGAACTTTGAACACATTAAAGCCCAGTGAAGCTCATCGGTGACAAAAAAAAGGAAGCTATTCCCCAAATAGCTCAGCGTTGGGGTGGCCTGGCCAGGGAACCTGATGATCACCCCGGGACGTTCTACCCACACAGTGCTGGGTGCCAAGCGCTGACATGAAATTACCAGGGAATCTGGCTGTCTAAGCTTGGCTTGATTCCAGGGCTCAGAGAAGTGAGAGCACAGCTCTGGGTGGGATCAGCTGAGCTCGAGAGGCTTCCTTGTTTGTAATTTGGTTGGTTCAGGGGCATCAAGGCAACGAATTTCAGGAACCGGTGCTGTGGTGTTTAAATGTGTCCTTGGGCCCAGAGCCAGCTCCACAGTGCAGGAAGCACTTGGGGACTTCGCCCGACTCGCTGTCAACCTGCTGATGCAGGAAGTAATGAGCTCTGAAGGTAAGAGGACAACAGCTTATGAAACGCTTTGCAGACATTAAAAACCACGTAGAAAGTGATCTGGGCTTCCCTGGTGGCTCAGATGGTAAAGACTCTGCCTGCAATGTGAGAGACTCAGGTTCAGTTCCTGGGCTGGTAAGATCCCTTGGTGAAGGGAGTGGCAACCCACTCCAGTATTCTTGCCTGGAGAATTCCATGGACAGAGGAGTCTGGTGGACTATAGTCCATGGAGTCCCAAAGAGTCGGACAGGACTAAGTGACCAACAAGCACAGAAAACTACCTAATGATTTGGGAGGATCTCGAAGGGGAAAAAGCAGACTACAGAACAGTATGTAGGTATGCCCCTGTGTTTATTTTTAAAAACTACATATACGCACACAGACGCCAAAAAAAAAAAAAATAAAAGAATGACTGAAGAGACAGCTGAATTATGTTATTTACAAATTTTCTTTACCTCTAAATCTTTCTACAGTTTCCAAGTTTTCTGCAATGTGTGTGTATTTCTTTTGTAATGAGTGAAAGAGATATTAAAATCATATCTTATGTTCAAATAGTATTTACAGTTTTCAGTGTCTTTTGTATACATGGTTTTGTTTGATCCCTAGAACAGTTCTGCAGATTAGGTAGAACAGAGAGTCCCACTTTACAGATGAGCAGACTGAGGCCCTGAGTAAATCAGGGGCTTAAGTAATGTGATACCTGGCTTTTAAGTCCCTGAGCCAGGGTTATAACTCAAGTCTCTTGTATTCTAGTTTTAGTGTTCTTCCCACTCTATATTAGGAGTTTGAAGTTAAGCCAGTGAACAGTATCTTGCCACCTCATAACTGAGATCCTAACTCTTGTCTCTTTCTTGGGACTCCTACCCTGGTCCTGCCAGTGAGACCGGGTTCCTCTGTTACCTGCTCTCAGAACCGAGTCTATTCTTTTCTATGTTGTCCAGTGCAGTAGGTACTAGTCTCCTGTGGCTATTTAAATTTACATCTAAGATAATAAAAGTTAAATAAAATTAAACATTTGATTCTTCAGTCACATTAGTCACATTCTAAGTGCACGCCAGCTGTAGGCATCTGTGCTGTGTCCATATGTATCCATCATCTCCGAAAGATCTGGGCAGGCTGTTCTGGATGGCTCATCACCCTTGATGATGATACATTTATTTGTTCAGTTATTATTGGATTCATGTCTGTTCTCTGCATTAGACTGTAAAGTCCATGAGGGCAAGTATTGCATCCGACTCATTTCCCTTCTGGATCACCAGTGCTGTGACTGCTTTTGTAAAAAATTTTATTTTGTTTTATTTATTATTTTGCTGTGCCAGGTCTTAGTTGCAACATGTGGGATCTTTTAAATTTATTTTTAATTGGAGGGTAATTGCTTTACAATGTTGTGTTGGCTTCTGCCATAAAACAGCGTGAATCGGCCAAAAGTATAATATGTCCCATCTCTCTTTTAAATTTAATTGGAGGCTAATTATTTTATAATATTGTGGTGGTTTTTGCCATACATTCACATGAATCAGCCATGAATGTACATATGTTCCCCATTCTGACCCTCCCTCCCCATCCCATCCCTTAAGGTCATCCCAGTGCACCAGCTCTGAGCACCCTGTCTCATGCATCGAACCTGGACTGTATACTGTACACTAATATACTGTATTAGTGTTTTTCTTTCTGACTTACTTCTCTCTGTACAGTAGGTTCCAGTTTCATCCACCTCATTAGAACTGATTCAAATGCATTCTTTTTAATAGCTGAGTAATATTCCATTGTGTATATGTACCACAGCTTTCTTATCCATTCGTCTGCCAATGGACATCTAGGTTGCTTCCATGTCCTGGCTATTATAAACAGTGCTGTGATGAACATTGGGGTACACGTGTCTCTTTCAATGCTGGTGTGTATGCCCAGCAGTGGGATTGCTGGGTTGTATGACAGTTCTAGTTCCAGTTTTTTAAGGAATCTCCACACTATTCTCCATAGTGGCTGTACTAGTTTGCATTCCCACGAACAGTGTAAGAGGGTTCCCTTTTCTCCACATCCTCTCCAGCATTTATTGCTTGTAGACGTTTGGATTGCAGCCATTCTGACCTGCATGAGATGGTACCTCATTGTAGTTTTGATTTGCATTTCTCTGATAATGAGTGATGTTGAGAATCTTTTCAAGTGTTTGTTAGCCATCTATATGTCTTCTTTGGAGAAATGTCTGTTTATTTCTTTGGCCCATTTTTTGATTGGGTCACTTATTTTTCTGGAATTGAGCTGCAGGAGTTGCTTGCATATTTTTGAGATTAATTCTTTATCAGTTGCTTCATTTGCTATTATTTTCTCCCATTCTAAAGGCTGTCTTTTCACCTTGCTTATAGTTTCCTTCATTGTGCAAAAGCGTTTAAGTTTAATTAGGTCCCATTTGTTTATTTTTGCTTTTATTTCCATTACTCTGGGTGTCCCCTCTCTCTTGAACCTCCCTCCTACCTCCTCCCCCAAGTGAGATCTTTGATCTTAGTTGCAGCATGTGGGATCTAGTTCCCTAATCAGGGATCAAACCCAGGGCCCCTGCATTGGAAGCATAGAGTCTTAGCCATTGGACTACCAGGGAAGCCCCCCTCATCTGGGCTTTATACACAGAAGTTGTTTAACAAATATCTGAGGAATGCTTTCTGCTGCTTTAGGATAAAGTCCACATGTCTTAGCATAGCTTCTAGGCTGTGTAAAGCAGTCTGGCCCCATCACCAAACTCCCTCAAACACTCTCTTCCTTGTCTTCAACCATCCAGTTGTCCAAGATACCTTTCAGTTCCTTGGATATTTCATTCCTCTTGCCTTGCGACTTCACAATGCTGTTCCCTTTGCCTGTAGGAACCTTCCCCTACCTCAGCTTCTCTTGGACGACTTTCTCATCCTTCAAATCCAAGGGTTAAATGTTAAAATGCCTCTTCCTCCAGGCAGCCTTCCCTGGCTCCCTGAGTCTAGTTTAGTGGCTTCTTCTCCATGCTCTAAAGTACCCCGAATTTCCACCCCTATCTTAGCATACTGTAATGTAATGGCCTCTTAATATCTGTATCTTTTCAGCTAGATCATAAGCCCCATGGGGCAGAGGCTGTGACTCTGTTAGTCACCGTTGCCTTTTGCCTAGAATCTGTGCCTGGCAAAAAGTAGTCAGTCAGTCAAAAAATATTTATTGGGAACCCCCTACATGTTTGGACCATGCTGGGCACTAGGCTTATAATAGTGGACAAGAAAGACTTGGTTCTCACCTTTAGGGGCTTCCCCAGTTTTTAGAGTCTTTCAGAATGTTTCTTGAAAGGATAAAGGACTAAATCTGTGTCTAATAATATTGGCCTGTCCAGGGAGGGAGTTGGTGATTCCTTTGACTCCAGAGCTATGGGCGCAAAGTCAGGGATGATACAGAGGGGCCTCTGCACTTTCCAGGCTTCAGTCACTAGGGCAGTGTTTTCCGAGATGGGGCGCTGGGGAGATTGGGAGAAGCATCTCCCGTGGTATGTGTACTTAAATAACTTGAAGTCTTTTTGTGATTTTACCACCACCTTCAGAATCACTGCCAAGGTGTTTCTGATAATAATAGCATTGCTTATTACACATTATCACATGTCATTTAGAACACCACCCTTGCTAAAAACTTTACACACAAAAACTCATCTCGTTTACAAGGGTAGCAAAATGATCATCCCCATTTCACAGAAGGAGACACAGAAAGTTAGAGCAATTTGTCACAGTCCCCAGCTAGTGAATGGTGGAACCAGGACTGAAACCCAGGTAGTTCGTCTTCTGATATGTGCTCTTAAGCACTTAGCTAAAGCCTAGTGAAAAGACTGAGAGCCACTCAGGTGGAGAGTTGGTTCCAAACTCATAGATTCCCTTCATCACGAGGATTGTACTCTTAGCTTACACTGGTTGGGAGACACAGCTGCAACTCACAACACTATTCAAGAATATTCCAAAACAGGACACAATCCATTGCTCCATCTGGAGGGCCAGACTGTATGAGACCAGAGGGCATGGAGGAGTAAGGAGAGGACCGGGTGTTCTGGGACAGGCAGGGTGAGGGCACATGAGGACCTGATGTGAAGTTGATCTAGTGCTTGGGGCTGGGCACAAAGTGAGTTACCCTGCATGTTCTAGAAAGAACTTGAGCCCCTCCTTGTTAATTCATCATGGAGTTACTGAATACCTACTCTGTTCCAGGCACTGTGCTGGCTTCAGAGTGCATAATGTGAGTTGGAAACATCTAATCCCTGCCCTCATGGAGTCTGATGAAGCAAATCAGTTTATTAGGCAAATGAACAAATAAGCACAAGGGGAGATAGATGATCTAAAGGAAAGAAGATGTCTCTTCAAGAACACATAACGGAAGGATCTGATCCCAGCTGGCTGTGAGTCGGGGGAGGAGGTCAGGGAAAGCCTCACTTCCTAGAATTGTTTAAACTGAGATATGGGTGATGAGTTGAAGCTACTTGGTTAAAGGGGATGGCCAAAGGGATTCTAGGTGGAAGGCTCGACACATGCAAAGGTTCTGTGGTAGGAAAGAGCATGAGAGAGTGCAAGAAGGTCGGCATGGCTACAATGTAGAGCCAGCAGGAAGGTGGCTTACTCTAAAGGAGAGTGACTGGGGCCAGAACACTCGGGTCCTGGACGGATGATGACCATATATCTTAGTTTTCTGGAGACAGTTCTTGTTTACTTCAGTTTCTGCAGAAAATTTGGAACCTTACTCCAAATGGTTCAGATAACAGAGTATATAGTCACCCCCTTAGGTCGTGTTAAGGATTTCATTCTTATTCTGAAATATAGTAAGTCACTATAGTGTTTTCAGCAGACAAGATCCTCCCCTGACAGTATCAGGTTCAAGTTTCTCAGATCAGTATCTGGCTGCAGCAAGGAGAGCAGACTGGTGATGGGGGCCAAGTCTGCAGACAGAAAGCCAGTTAGGAGGCAGTTTCTATAGTGATGGGTGAAGAGTGGTCTTTCATTCCCAATGGTGAGGACTGCTCCCTCCCACTTCACGCCCACTCCAAGAAAGTTCCCGAACTCAAGTTTAAAGTAGTTACAGAGAAAAGGGAATGGCAACCTACTCCAGTACTCTTGCCTGGAAAATCCCATGGATGGAGGAGCCTGGTAGACTGCAGTCCAGCGGTTGCTGAGTCGGACATGACTGAGCGACTTCACTTTGACTTTTCACTTTCATGCAGTGGAGAAGGAAATGGCAACCCACTCCAGTGTTCTTGCCTGGAGAATCCCAGGGAGGGGGAGCCTGGTGGGCTGCCGTCTATGGGGTCGCACAGAGTCGGACACGACTGAAGCGACTTAGCAGCAGCAGCAGCAGCAGAGAAAAGGGAGTGCTCTTGCACTGTTGGTGGGAATGTAAATTGATACAGCCACTATAAAAACAGTATGGAGATTCCTTAAAAAACTAGGAATAAAACCACCATATGACCCAGCAATCCCACTCCTAGGCAAATACCCTGAGGAAACCAGGGTTGAAAAATACACATGTATCCCATTGTTCATTGCAGCACTATTTACAATAGCTAGAACATGGAAGAAACCTAGATGCCCATAGACAGATGAATGGATGAAAGAAGTTGTGGTACATATACACAATGGGATATTAATCAGCCATAAAAGGAATGCATTTGAGTCAGTTCTGATGAGGTGGATGAACCTAGAACCTATTACACAGAGTGAAGTGAGTCAGAAAGAGAAAGATAAATATATTCTAATGCACATATACACAATCTAGAAAAAGGGTTCTGAAGAATTTATTTACAGGGCAGCAATGGAGAAACAGACATAGAGAATAGACTTATGGGCATGGGGAGAGGGGAGGAGAGGGTGAGATGTATGGAAGGAGTAAGATGGAAACTTACATTACCATGTGTAAAGTAGATAGCCAATGGGCATTTGCTGTATGGCTCAGGAAACTCAAACAGGGGCTCTGTATCAACCTAGAGGGTTGGGATGGGAAGGGAGATGGGAGGGAAGTTCAAAGGGAGGGGATATATGTATACCTATGGCTGATTCATGTTGAGGTTTGACAGAAAACAAAATTCTGTAAAGCAATTATCCTTCAATAAAAAAATAAATTAAACAAAATGAAACAGTTGAAACTTTGGTTGGGTTTCAGATGCCCTGGTGTTGAGTCACCAGGAGACCTTGTGGCATGCAGCAACTGAATGGGTAGGAGCCCTAGTGGGATTCCCTGGAAGGCCAAGGACTTCCTGCCTGGTCTGGAGGAAGCACACATAGGTGACCACATATGTCACCCATGGGCCAGCTAGCACGTGGCAGAGGGCTGGTCATCAGTCGTCCAGCTAAGTTGCCAGCTGTAGCCATAGTATCCATGCCAGGGCTGCTGGATGGACACTGTTGACACAGGAGATTTTGGTTGTTGGAGCTCGTTTTCCGATATCCCGTCTTGGATTCCACGTGAGGTACCAGAGTTTGAGAGGGATGCTCTGAAACCTGCTTCTCTGTGGTTGCTCTCCCCCTCTGTCATTTTCTTGGTCTCTCTGGAGCTTCTACTTTGCTTAAAATCTGTCTTAAAGTACACTTATTATTCTTCCTGCCAGCCTATTAAAGCTGCCTGGGCTTGACTGCTTTTTCAAAGCATCTCAAGTCTTTTCTCTTGGTCGGTGAAATGAAAACACAGTTATTCTAGTGGAACATTTTACATTAGATGCAATCTAAGAAAACGGCTTACAGAACCAAGGGCTTATTCGGAAGCAGCTGGGGTTTGGAGGAGACAGGGGAAGGAGCGCTGTGGGCAGACAGAGCACATTCTTGGATGATGGGGTGGGGGGCGCAGGGGGAGCCAGGGCTATAGATGCCTCATGAAGTTTGGTGGCTCCGGAATAAGTCAACGTGAACTGATGACCCTTTTTAGTGCTCTTATCCCCTAGGATTTTATTTTATATTTTTAAGTCCCGAATCATACAGCTCTTTAACAAGGCACCTCTCTCTCTTCTCCTTTTATTTCCCCCTATCCCTCCTGCTCTTAATTTTTGTTTTTTCTTCTACTTCATGTTTTTACTGCTTTCCCAGGTCTAACCAGGGACTCCTTTTTCTCTGACACCCACCTGCTATGCATCTTTGGGTTGTGTGTGAGCCGTCAGAGCAGGAAATAAAAGCTTCTGGCTTACCTCCTGCTAAGTGCTGGGGCTCCAGTAGCTGGAAGTGTTCAGCTCAGCCTGCCTCTAACAGGACGTGGAGGGCAGGACTCACTCTGAACAAGGATGGAGGCTCCTGGGGTCATTGTGCAGCAGTTTCCCCAGCTGAACCAGATACTTGCTGACTCCGTGTGGTGCCGAGTTAGCGCCAAAGGGAGCCTCTGCGTCTGTCTCCTCCAGTCTTCCCACCTCACAGGAGGGGAAATGGGAGTGCAGGGCGGCTGACCTGGGGGAGGAGGAATTCACACTACCCGCCCCCCTACTCCCCATCCCACCCCGCAATGCCAGACCCCCAGCCCAATTCTCTGCCTATTGAGGGAGAAACAGACTCTGGAGGACAAAACTGTCCCACCCTCTTCTCATTTTAAGGACTTCATGGTATGCCACGGGACCCATGTTCTCTGTTTTCTTACAGAATCAGGGGCCGATGGAGGCTTAGGATTTGGCTGGGAGAGTAGCTGAGCATGTGATGCTAGACCAGACGCTGCAGATGCCCACGGGGCCTAAGGCTCCTTTAGAAAAGCTATTTTCGTATCTTGTACGGTTTTTCATTAGTGATAACTGTCCTTGGGTGAGCTCACCTTTCCCACGGACTGCGGTTTATTGGCTTGGCAAGGGTGTTAGCGAGTTTGGCTGCGGCTTTATTCTCTCTCCCAGCTCTCAGAGAAGTGCTCAGCCCGAGAGACAGCCCAGCTGGTCTCTGTGGTGGCCAGAGAGCTGGCAGCAAGTGAGGAGCAAACATGGAACAAAAGTTGCTCCATTTCCTTCCTTCCTGTCCCCTCTGGGCATAAGAACCCCTGGGGCACAGATCCCTCCAGGCTTTGTGCTCTCACTCCTGTCTTCTCCTCTGTGATGACTAGGATAAGCCTGCCACCCTGCAGACCCTGTCCTCCTTCACTCCAAGCCCTGGCATGGGGTCAAGTGCATGGTGGGAGCTCCACCCCCAGCTGCCTGGTTGTTTGTTATAGTCAGTGCATGAGCTGAAGCTCAATACAGACTATCTTGTATTTTCATGAAGGTGGTACATTTCTATTTTTTTTTTAAGGTAACATCAATTTATCTTAGAGCTCATATATTTGCTAGGAATGGAAGTCCCCTGGAGTTAACTAAGGCGAAAAATATTCTAAGGCAATGAGTCTGCTGGAATCTAGGTAAAATCAGGTCAATTAGGCCACAGGACAGGTGGGAACCAGGCTACCCCCAGGACTGGAGCAGTAGTAGAGTTCCCTGACCTTGCATTCTTGCTTCTCCATGAGTGTGGTCCAGCTAAACCCCTCTACTGATCTGTTCCCATTTGTGGCTGAATCTCAGCTTTTCCATTTCGATTTCCCAGCAGTGGCCGATCAAAGGCCATCGTTTGGTCAAAATGGTCATTTTGGACTGAATCAGCTATGGGCAGGGTGCCCCCGAATGCTTGGTGCCCCTGATGACTCTACTGTATTATCATTAGCTGTACAATCATTACAGCTAAGATTAGATCAGAATGCCCAGAAGGGGTGAGGTCATCCTTTTCATTGCTTGTCCCCAAATGCCTCTGCTTTAAATTTTTAAAATTAAAAAAAAAGTAATTTAATTAAAAATCACAACGTGTTCTTGCTGGTGCTGAGGACAAATGATCCTTCCTCCATGGGTCAAAAAATGAAGCTTGGAGAAAGGAGAAAGCCAGGTTTCTAACCTGCCAAGAAGGGGGGACATCAGGGTTTAGATCCCAGTTCTGACCTTCAGTTCACTTCAGTAGCTTAGTCGTGTCCGACTCTTTGCGACCCCATGAATAGCAGCATGCCAGGCCTTCCTGTCCATCACCAACTCCTGGAGTTCACTCAGACTCACATCCATCGAGTCAGTGATGCCATCCAGCCATCTCATCCTTGGTCATCCCTTCTCCTCCTGCCCCCAATTCCTCCCAGTATCAGAGTCTTTTCCAATGAGTCAACTCTTCGCATGAGGTGGCCAAAGTACTGGAGTTTCAGCTTTAGCATCATCCCTTCCAAAGAAATCCCAGGGCTGATCTCCTTCAGAAAGAAATCCCAGGGCTGATCTCCTTCAGAATGGACTGGTTGGATCTCCTTGCATTCCAAGGGACTCTCAAGAGTCTTCTCCAACACCACAGTTCAAAAGCATCAATTCTTTGCCACTCAGCCTTCTTCACAGTCCAACTCTCACAACCATACATGACCACAGGAAAAACCATAGCCTTGACTAGACGGACTTTAGTTGGCAAAGTAATGACTCTGCTTTGGAATATGCTATCTAGGTTGTTCATAACTTTTCTTCCAAGGAGCAAGCGTCTTTTAATTTCATGGCTGCAGTCACCATCTGCAGTGATTTTGGAGCCCCCCAAAATAAAGTTTGACACTGTTTCCACTGTTTCCCCATCTATTTCCCATGAAGTGATGGGACTGTCATAATTTCTTCTGGAAAAAAATGATGGTGACAATGTAGAATGAGGGTTATATGAAGCTGGAATAGTAATGCCTCTGCCTTGAAGTAATTAAGAGAACCTGGGACAGTGATTATCACAAAATAAATGCTCAGTAAATGGTGACTGTGATCATCAGCTCCTGCAGGCCAGAATCACACCTCAATCTAAGTGCAAAATTTAGTTATTAACTGAATAATTGATTACAGCATGGCCCGACAAGAGCAGAAAGTGGCTTTCATGGAATGGACTTGGTGAAAGAAGAGATAGACAACCTGAAATAGTAGAAAAGAAGTTGGCAGAAAATGACTGCCGTAGGTTTTCAAAAATGCAAGTGAGTATAACCAATTTGTTAATAAAAAAGAGAAAATGAAATCAAATAAGATGCTTTGCAAAAAAAACACAAAACCCACAAAATTAAAAAAAAAGACTAGAAGACAGAGAGAGGATCAAAGAACAAGGGTATCAAATAGAAAACAGTAGCAAATATGATAGATATTAATCCAATTGTATCAATCATCACTTTAAATAACAATAGTCTAAATGCACCAATTAAAAGACAGAGATCATCAGAGTGGATCAAAAAGGTGAATTGCATGTTGTCTATAAGAAACCTACTTTCTTTTCCTTCATTAAACTTTTAATTTTGTGTTGGAGTATAGCCAGTTAACAATGTTGTGATAGTTTCAGGTGGACAGCAAAGGGACTCAGCCATACATATACATGTATCCATTCTTCCCCCAATTCCCCTCCATTCCAGGTTGCCACATAACATTGAGTAGAATTCCTTGAGCTATACAGTAGGTCCTTGTTGAAAAAAATCTACTAATATAAAAACACATGTATATTAAAAATAAATGGATGGAGAAAAACAGACCTGGCTAACACTAAGCTAAAGAAGGCAAGAGTAGTTATTTTAATCTCAGAGCAGATTTCAAACTAAGGAAACTTAGCAGGGATGAAGAAGGACATTATATAATAATTAAAAAGTTGATTCTCCCAAAAAAGAAATATCATTCCTTAACAACTGTTATTCCTTAACAACTGTTATAATAGCATTCCTTAATAACTTAATAGAGCATCAACCCACATGAGGCCTAACCCAATAGTATTGCAAAGAGAAACAGATGACTCCGCTATCAAAGCTAGAGACTTCAACACTCCTCTGTAAGAAATGGACAGATCCAGTAGGCAGAGAACCAGTAAGAACAGAGTTGATCTCAACAGCACTTTCAATCAACTGCTAAGTCGCTTCAGTCGTGTCCGACTCTGTGCGACCCCATAGACGGCAGCCCACCAGGCTCCCCCTCCCTGGGATTCTCCAGGCAAGAACACTGGAGTGGGTTGCCATTTCCTTCTCCAATGCATGAAAGTGAAAAGTGAAAGTGAAGTCACTCAGTTGTGTCCGACTCTTAGCGACCCCATGGACTGTAGCCCACCAGGGTCCTCCATCCATGGGATTTTCCAGGCAAGAGTATTGGAGCGGGATGCCATTGCCTTCTCCTTCAATCAACTGGAGAGGAAATATATATACTACTCCATCCAACAACAGCAGAATACAGATTCTTTTCAAGCTCACACAGAGCAGGCACCAGACAGACCGTATTCTGGGCCATAAAACAAACCTTGACACATTTAAAAGAATAAAAACCATATAATGTCTGCTTTCAGAACACACTGGCTTTAAACTAGAAATCAATAACAGAAAGATAAACAGAAGTACATGGAGACTAAATAACAACTTCTAAGTAACACAGGGTCATAGTAGAAGTCTAAAGAGAAACTTAAAAATCTTTTCAGCCAAATGAAAATGAGAACGCAGCCCTAACAAAATTTGTGAAATTCAATGAAAGAAGTACCTAGAGAGATACTTACAGAATTGAGTGCATACATTAGAAAAGACGAAAAAGCAAAATCTATCACCTATGTGATTCTAGGAAACCTATGAATTTCTAAGAAACTGGAAAAAGCAGAGAAAATTAAATCCAAAGTAAGCAGAAGAAAGAATAAGAATTAGAGCAGAAGTCAATGGAATGGAAAACAGGAAATCAATGCAGAAAATCGATGAAACCAAAAGCTGGTTCTTTGAAACAATCAATAAAATTGATAAACCTCTAGTCAGGCTAACTAAGAAAAAAAGAGGACAGAAATTACTAACATCAGAAATGAAAAAGGGAATATTACTATACATCCCAGGACATTAAAAAAGGATAGCAAAGCAATACTATAAACAATTCAGTGTCCCCAAATTTGATAACTTAGATAAAATGAACCAATTCCAAGGGAGGCACAATTTGCCAAAATTCACACAGGAAGAAATACACAATCTGAACAGGCTTGCATCTATTAAATTACTTGAACCAATAATTAATAACCTTCCAAAACAGAAGTACTGGGCTCAGATGGGTTCACTTAAGGATGGAATTATACCACTTCTCTACAGTCTCTGTCAGAGGAGAAGCAGAGGTGACACTTCTAACTCATTCTGGGAGGTGTTGTTCAATCGCTCAGTTGTGTCCTGCTCTTTGCGACCCATGGACTGCAGCACACCAGGCTTCCCTGTCCTTCACTATCTCCCAGAGTTTGTTCAAACTCATGTCCATTGAGTCAGTGATGCCATCCAACCATCTTGTCCTGTCATCCCCTTCTCCTATTGCCTTCAGCCTTTCCCAGCATCAGGGTCTTTTCCAGTGAGTCGGCTTTTTGCATCAGGTGGCCAAAGTATTGGAGCTTCAGTTTTAGCATCAGTCCTTCCAATGAATATTCAGGGTTGATTTCTTTTAGGATTGACTGTTTTGATCTTCTTGCTGTCCAAGGGACTCTCAAGAGTTCTCCAACATCACAGTTCAAAAGCACCAATTCTATGGCACTCAGCTTTCTTTATGGTCCAACTCTTACATCTATACATGACTACTAGAAAAAGAATAGCTTTGACTATTTGGACCTTTGTTGACCAAGTAATGTCTCTGCTTTTTAATACACTGTATAGGTTTGTCATAGCTTTTCTTACAAGGAGCAAGTGTCTTTTAATTGCCTGGCTACAATCACTGTTCACAGTGATTTTGGAGCCCAAGAAAATAAAGTCTGTCACTGTTTCCATTGTTTCCCCATCTATTTGCCATGAAGTGATGGGACCAGATGTCATGATCTTAGTTTTTTGAATACTGAGTTTTAAGCCAGCTTTTTCACTCTCCTCTTTCACTTTCATCAAGAGACTCTTTAGTTCTTCGCTTTCTGCAATAAGGGTGTCATCTGCACATCTGCAATAATCTGAGGTTATTGATATTTCTCCTGGCAATCTTGATTCCAGCTTGTGTTCATCCAGCCCAGCATTTCACACACATTTCACATGTATTCTGCACAGATGTTAAATAAGCAAGGTGACAATACACAGCACGTACTCCTTTTCCAATTTGGAACCAATATGTTGTTCCATGTCTGGTTCTAAATGTTGCTTCTTGACCTGCATACAGATTTCTCAGGAGGCAGGTCAGGTGGTCTGGTATTACCATCTCTTTCAGAATTTTCCACAGTTTGTTGTCATTCACACAGTCAAAGGCATTAGTGTAGTAACTGAAGCAGAAATAGATGTTTTCCTGGAATTCTCTTGCTTTATCTATGATCTGATGGATGTTGGCAATTTGATCTCTGGTTCCTTTGCCTTTTCTGAATATAACTTGAACGTCTGGAAATTCTTGTTTCAAGTACTGTTGGAAGATTTTGAATATGACCTTGCTAGCTTGTGAAATGAGTGCAACTGTGTGGTAGTTTGAACATTCTTTGGCATTGCCTTTAGTGAAAGTGAAGTCGCTCAGTCGTGTCCAACTCTTTGTGACCCCATGGACTGAAGCCCACCAGGCTCCTCCATCCATGGGATTTTCCAGGCAAGAGTACTGGAGTGGGGTGCCATCACCTTCTCTGTTCTTTGGGATTGGAATGAAAACTGACCTTTATTGTGCCCATCTTTGCATGAAATATTCCCTTGGTAGCTCTAATTTTTTTGAAGATATCTCTAATCATTTCCATTCTATTGTTTTCCTCTATGTCTTTGCGTTGTTCACTTAGGAAAGCTTTCTTATCTCTCCTTGCTATTCTTTATATCTCTGCATTCAGGTGGGTATATCTTTTCTCTTTTGCCCTTTGTTTCTCTTTCTATCTCAGCTATTTGTGAAGCCCCCTCAGTCAACCATTTTGCCTTTTTGCATTTCTTTTTCTTGGGAATGATTTTGATCACTGCCTCCTGTACAGTGTTACGAACCTCCATCCATAGTTCTTCAGGCACTCTGTCCATCAGATCTAATCCTTGAATCCATTTGTCACTTCCACGGTATAATTGTAAGGGATTTGATTTAGGTCATACCTGAATCTGTGAGATGGTGATCGACCTAACTACAAAACTAGACAAAGACATTACAGGAAAAGAAAACAACAGACCATTATTTCTCATGAACATAGATGCAAATACCTTCAACAAAACATTAGTCAAGAGAATCCAACAATGTCTAAAAAGAGTTATACATTGTGATCATGTGGGAAAAAATATTTTCAAAAGACACCTCTGACCAAGGACCTTTATCTAAAATATGCAAAGAACTCTTAAAACTCAGTAATAAGAAAAGTAAACTGGTTTTAAAGCAATTCAAAGATCCTAACAGACACCTTATCCAAAAGATATATACAGATGGCAAATAAACTTATGAAAAGATATCACACAGCATGTCATCAGAGAAATGCAAAATAAAACGACTAAGAAATACCACTCTACACCTATTAGTATGGCAAAAATTTACATTGACAATACCAAATGCTGGCAAGGATGTAGAGCAACAGGAATTCTCATTCTTTGATAGTGGGAATGTGAAATCATATAGCAACTTTAGATGATAGTTTGACAGTTTCTTATAAAATTGAACATACTGTTAGCACATTATCCAACAACTATGCTTTTTGGTATTTTACCCAAAGGAGGTAAAAATTTACATTCACACAGAATTCTGCATACAGTTGTCTATAGCAGCTTTATTCATAATTGCCCAACTTTCAAGCAACCAAGATGACCTTTAGTAGGTAAATGAATAAATATACCGTGGGACATCCAGAAATGAGCTATCAAGCCATGAAGGGATGTGGAGGAAACTTGAATGCATATTGCTAAGTGAAAGAGATCAACCTGAAAAGGCTACATCCTGTATGATTCCAAGTGTAGGACATTCTGGAAAAGGCAAAATTATGGAGACTGTAAAAAGTTCAGTGGCTGCCAGGAGGGACATAGGAGGAGTGCATAGGTGGAACACAGAGAATTTTTCAGGAGGTGAAAATACTCTATATGATATCATAATGATGGATACTTGTCATCATGCATTTGTCCAAACCCATTGAATATACAGTACTATGAATGGACCATAGGATAAACTATGGACTTTGGGTGATTATGATTTGTCAGTATAGGTTCATCCTTTGTAACAAATGATATACCTCTCTAGTAGGAGCTGTTCATCATGAGAGGGGCTACGCATGCGTGGGTTCAGAGGGCCCGTGGGGGAATCTGTACCTTCCCTTCAATTTTGCCAAGAACCTTAAAGTGCTCTAAAAAATAAATGTCTTAATACAAGAAATATTAGGGACACTATCATTGACTAATTCATAAGAATCTCAGGGATAAGCTTGGGGAATTCTTTTTTCAAAAATGTTGCCTGAGTGATTATAAAATACAGTCAGGGAGGAGAACATCACTGGTCTTTAAAAAAATCTGGATTTGCTTTAATTTTCCTTGATTATATTGATTTCCTTGTGTAAACCAATGAACTTCCAAGGGTCTGGTTTTCCTAAACTTCTAGGTATTGTAAGAAGACTATCTAAATAGGGATTTACAAGTTGGTATCTTCTAATTGGTTTGTCTTACTAGTCAGAAATGTTGGGGTTTCAAATTTCTTACTGAGAAAGGAAAATGAGGTGAATAGTAGGAAGAGTCCTCACCATGGGCCCGTCTCTTGCTGAGTATCCAAAGTCTGTGACCTCCATTAATTATCACAAGAACACTTTGAAGTGGGTCCTATTGTGAGGATAGATGTTAGTTACAGATAGAAGAATGCGTGGTGAAGTAAGTCTCCAGACGTTGGCAGAAGCATGCTGGGAGAGGTATGGCTGGGAGACAGACTCCTGTGGCTTAGACAGAGCCTGGAAGGTGGGGAAGGGATGGAGCCACATTTTAGGAGCCCAGGGGGTGTTTGCTCAGCCCTCCAGATTCCCATCCAGAGTCCCATCCAGGTGTGAGGAGAGCACAGTTGGCTAATTAAGCTGAAAGCAGCATTGAGGAGCCCAGGGAGGAAATCAAGACATCTGTTCCCCACAGCTCATCAACTCGCTCTTTTCTGTTGCATCTTTGTAAGGATGAGCCCCCCTCCTCCCAGCTGAAGGTCAGCACTGGGGGCTGAGTGAGGACAGTTAGCAAGGAGCTGTGAACTTTTTACTTTTACTTTTTACTTAACATCTACCTTTGGTGGAGCCAGTCCCATTTGTATTTGTGAACAACTTCCAGAACTGATTTTCTCTGAACCCAGTGGACACAGTTTACAGCATCTTCCTCACTCCTACCCTGCCTTCCTCCCTACTTTGTTTATTTTTATCCTGTAAGGAGAAGGACTCCTACTGCCCCATCCAGGGAGAAATCAAGGCCATGATCTGGGTTATCAAGGGTGATGAACAAAGTGAAATGCTAATGAAACCCCTGCATGTGGCCTCAGGTGCCTGGATAATGGATGCAGGCATCATTCAGCTCTTCTCAGGGACAGCTGGTGCAAAAACCAAAGGGAGTTCAACATCACTGTTTTCTTCAGTTTGTAGTAAAGTCACTTTGATGCATATATTCACTAACATTCAGTGTGTTCCTAGCCCCCTTCTGTCACCTGTTTGGGGCCCAAGAGAGGAGGCCAGAGAAAAGGTAACTAACTTTCGTATATTGAACATTTAGAAAATACCATTCAGTGAACCATAAGTTCTATATCTTCTTATTTGTGTTATTCTTAATAAAAGCTAGTATTTACAGAATGCATCTATCTTCCAGGCACTAATCTAAGTACCTTTTAATTCTCACTTATTAAAAAAAAATTTAAGTATAGTTGATGTATATTATTATAAGTTACAGGTGTACATTATAGTGATTCACATTTTAAAGGTTATACTCTACTGTTGTTATAAGATGCTGTCTATATTCCTTATGTTGTACAATATATCCTTGCCGCTTATTTTACTCACCCAAGTCTGAATTTGCATCAGTTCGGTTATTCCAGAAAATGTTTGGCAGTTCTGTTCACTGTTGTGTTCCCAGTGCCTAGAACAGTTGGCTAGCTAGTTAATTGTCTGTTGGATGGGTGAATTTCTGCTCAACTATAACCATTAGGCAGGGCTGTCTAGGAAGGAAGGTGGAGCAGCCTCCAGGGGGCCATCTCCCATGTCTGCCCCAGCATCCCTGTGCCCTGTGAGACTCTCCCTAGGGCAGGTTCCAGACCTGACTTTCCTTGCCTGCAGTATATCTTTCAATATGGAAGATGTACAAGGAAATAAGGATATGCAAATGAAATAAAAGCTCACCCGAGCTTTGTGAATTTTAATGTTCAAAAATACTTGGAAACCACTATAATTTAATGTTTCCAACAAGGTTCAGAAAGTGTGCAGATATATTTATTAAAACTAAATCAGTTTTTCACGATCAGTAGACTACTGTGATGTCCTGAGTCACGACACTTCTTAAGTGTTGAAGGAAAATATTGAAGGAAATGAAATATATTGAAGGAAATGAAAAAGAAACTTTTAATTCTTTGTGTAACCCAGTGTCCATCACACCTGATCATTAGAGGAACAGACAATTTTTGTTTGTTTCAGGGTTTCCTTAAGCTCTGTGGTTGGCTGTACAGATGTCCCCATCCTGTTTAGACCTCTTCCTCTCTGAGTCTGTCCACTGTCTTTTTCTGGACACCACCTTTCTCTGCCTGCCTGGGTTCCCTTGGTGCTCCCTGGGAAAACCAAGGAATAACTAAGGAGCCCGTTTTCTCCTACTAGTATGAACAGTGACTTGTGTTCTCCCAGCTGTCTTCTTGAATGGAATGGTGAAATCAGACACACTTAGTTTATACTTTTAGCTCAGTCATGAGCTGGGTGAGCTTGGGCAAGGCGTTAAGCCATTACTAGTATTGTTTTTAAAGGTTTTAAAAATATTTAGAATTTTAAAAATTTCTTAAAAGTTATCATGTGCATAATAGGAAACCAAAAAAACACAAGAAGCACAACATGAAGTCATTTGTAATCACAGTTCACTGTTTGATGTGTCTTAGGTCTCATTTGTGTATTTTCACAACTAAGCGTCCATTTGTATATAGTTAAGATCACACAGCTGTTGTTTTTTAATTTGAGGAAGAAATTCTGAAATCTAACCTTCAGAGTTGCTCTATGAGGGCTGAGTCCACTGACATACCCTCGCTGACAACATGCCCCAGGAGGGTGTGGGAGTACAGCTCTAATTTTAAAATCGTCTCTTTACTTTAGACATTTCTCCAGGGTTTGCACTGTATTCTAGTCTATTCATGCCTGTTTTGCTATCCACTGAGCCTCTCTGCCCCACACTTCTTCAGACAGAGAACTGACATTCCAGGATGATGGTGTGTTGTGCACACCCTGCAAAGCCCTGTGATGTTTGCCATCAGCTGCCTGTCCCCACCACCCACTCCCCTTCCAAAGGCATGGGTGTCTGAGGCAACACAGGCACAGTGCCTGGTGCTTGGTAAGGCTTCTGTAATGTTGCTTGAAAACAACCTCTGGAATTCAGGCTGAAGAGATCAGGGCTCTTTGGAGAGCGCCCGCTTGCCTGTCTCCTGCCCGAGGACCTGCTGCCCTCTGCTCCTTCACGTGGCCAGCCTCCCACTCCCCCTGGAGCCTAACACTGGCTGCTTATTGAGTCTGTCAGCATTTCCTCCGTGGAGCTCAGACTGACTAATTAGCCTTCCCCTCCTGATGACTGAAGCCACAGGGCATAGACAGGCCAGCGCTTTTCCACAAGGCATCTGCTGAGGAAAGGCACGGCTGAGCCCTTAGGCTGGTCTTGTCAACCCTGCATTTACTGGCGGGTCTTTTGTATGGGTGCCTGTGAACGTATGTGTTGGTGGATGTGGGAATATACTCCCATGGCTTGAGGGCCATGGAGTGTGAGTTCTGCTCATGGAGCCAGTAGATATTTCCCTGGACAGTCAGAGCTGACTGGCACTTTTGGAAAGACTTTAAGTCAATGATTCTCATCAACATGGAGGATAATTTAGGGTGAAGCTGGCACTGGGTAACTGAAACTATTACCCTCATTTTGATGCAAATTTTATTATTATTATTTTTTTGCCATCTAACTTGGACTTTTGGTTTCAAAGAAGTCATGATCATTCCAAAAAAAAAAAAAGGTCAGGATGGATATCAGATGGTTCTTTCTCTCTCTTCACATGCATTTAATGTGAGTTTCCTCAGGCCATTGTAGCCTAAGGTTTAAAGTGGGTCAGGTCATCAGTAATCCTCTGTGCTTTCCTAGCTCTCACCCTCCCCTGCTAGTGCAGAACCCTGACCCTTGCCTAAAGCCCCTCGGGTGTTCCTGGCGTGTGCAGGGGTGTCCTGTGAGAGCTCGCAGGGGAGCTTGGTCAGCTGCTGCACGCTGCTGCTGTGTGCTGATGCCTCTGGGCCGACTGTGTGTGTTTCTCTCTGCTGGATGTCACCACGTCCACAGGGCGCTGACCCTGCTCCCCACCTCTGTCCCGTTCCCCACGGAGCGCCTCTGTGTCCCCTCTGTGAACACATGTCCCCACCCTTGCTGTGTCACTAAGGCTGCAGGGAACTTTGGAGGTGCTCATGCCTGGCGATCCAGGCACAGATGGAGGGAATTGCTGTCTCCACTCTGTGCTTCCCCAAAACCATCTTGCCCACAGCTGCTGCTTAAAGAGTGGTCAGACATCAAGCATTTCAATATTTATTTAAGGTCCTCTCTTCCCAGGGAATCAGGATAGCGTGAGGTTAGGATCTGGGCAATGGGTTCAGACTGACTGGAGTTTAAAACCTGACTCTCCAGTTCAGAAGCCGTCCATACTAGTAACAGTTCTTTCCTTCTTTGAGCTTCAACACCTCCATCTGTGAAACAGAAATAGAACAAGACCTGGTGGCTCAGATAGTAAAGAATCTGCCTGCAATGCGGGAGACCTGGTTTCAATCCTTGGGTCTGGAGGATCTCCTGGAGGAGGAAATGGCAACCCACTCCCTTATTCTTCCCTGGGAAATCCCATGGACAGAGGAGCCTACAGGCAACAGTCCATAGGGTCACAAAAGAGTCAGGTGTGACTGAGTGACTGGGCACACAGCACCTGACTTGGGACTATTTAAAGGCTGAATAAGATAATGCGTGCGGAATTCCGTGTATGTAGTGATGCTTGTAATGTTAGCAGATCAGTTCAGTTCAGTCACTCAGTCGTGTCCAACTCTTTGTGACCCCATGGACTGCAGCACGCCAGGCCTCCCTGTCCATCACCAACTCCCAGAGTTCACTCAAACTCATGTCCATTGAGTTAGTGATGCCATCCAACCATCTCATCCTCTGTCATCCCTTTCTCTTCCTGCCTTCAATCTTTCCCAGCATCAGGGTCTTTTCAAATGAGTCAGCCCTTCGCATCAGGTGGCTGAAGTATTGGAGTTTCAGCTTCAACATCAGTCCTTCCAATGAACATTCAGGACTGATCTCCTTTAGGATGGACTGGTTGGACCCCCTTGTGGTCCAAGGGACTCTCAAGAGTCTTCTCCAACACCGCAGTTCAAAAACATCCATTCTTCAGCTCTCAGCTTTCTTTATGGTCCAACTCTCACATCCATACATGACTACTGAAAAAAACATAGCTTTGACTGGATGGACTTTTGTTGGCAAAGTAATGTCTCTGCTTTTTAATATGCTGTCTAGGTTGGTCATAACTTTTCTTCTGAGGAGTAAGCATCTTTTAATTTTATGGCTGCAGTCTCCATCTGCAGTGATTTTGTAGCTCCCAAATTTAAAGTCTGTCACTGTTTCCATTGTTTCCCTATCTATTTGCCATAAAGTGATGGGACCAGATGCCATGATCTTAGTCTTCTGAATGTTGAGTTTTAAGCCAACTTTTTCATGCTCCTCTTTCACTTTCCTCAAGAGACTCTTTAGTTCTTCTTTGCTTTCTGCCGTAAGGGGATCATCTGCATATCTGAGGTTATTGATATTTCTCCTGGTAATCTTGATTCCAGCTTGTGCTTCATACAGCCCAGCATTTCTCATGATGTACTCTGCATATAAGTTAAATAAGCAGGGTGACAATACATGGCCTTGACGTACTCCTTTTCCTATTTGGAAGCAGTCTGTTATTCCATGTCCAGTTCTAACTGTTTCTTCTTGACCTGCATATAGGTTTCTCAAGAGGCAGGTCAGGTGGTCTGGTATTCTCATCTCTTTCAGAATTTTCCACAGTTTGTTGTGATCCATACACAACAAAGGCTTTGGCATAGTCAATAAAGCAGAAATAGATGTTTTTCTGGAACTCTCTTGCTTTTTCGATAATCCAACAGATGTTGGCAATTTGATCTCTGGTTCCTCTGCCTTTTCTAAACCAGGTTGAACATCTGGAAGTTCACGGTTCATGTACTGTTGAAGCCTGGCTTGGAGAATTTTGAGCATTACTTTACTAGTGTGTGAGATGAATGCAATTGTGCAGTAGTTGAACATTCTTTGACATTGCCTTTCTTTGGGATTGGAATGAAAACTGACCTTTTCCAGGTATAAATTAGCTAATAGGCCCAAAGGATACAACACAAGGGTTAGGCAAGAACAGGGCCCAGTGACAGATTCTACATTATCAGCAGAATTAGGCCTCAACTCTCATCTTGAGGATTTGATATGGGGTTGTTCTTTCTTATCTCCCTCTTTCTTTAGGAAATTTGCTGCCAGGAAGCTTTCTCAGTCTTTTATGTGGTGTGTGTATCCTCAGTCATGTCCAACTCTTTTGTGACCCCGTGGACTGTAGCCTGCCAGGCTCCTCTGTTCATGGGATTCTCCAGGCAAGAATAATGGAGTGGGTTGTCATTTCTTTCTCCAGGGATCTTCCCAACCCAGGGAATGAACCTGTGTCTCTTATGTTTCCTGCATTGGCAGGTGGGTTCTTTACCACTAGTGCCACCTGGGAAGCCATCTATCTATGCATCTAAGCAAATACATATCATAAGTAGCTGTTTGCTGTGTGTATGTGTGTGTAGAGCTGTCTGCTGTATATATATGCCTATATGTGCTGTGCTGTGCTTAGTCTTTCAGTCATGTCCAGCTCATTGTGACCCCATGGATTGTAGCCCTCCAGGCTCCTCTGTCCATGGGGTTTCTCCAGGCAAGAATATTGGAGTGGGTTGCCATTCTCTCCACCAGGGGATCTTTCCACCCAGGGATCGAACCCAGGTCTCCCACATTGCAGGCAGATTCTTTACCATCTGAGCTACCAGGGAAGCCCAAGAATACTGGAGTGGGTAGCCTATCCCTTCTCCAGGGGGTCTCCCTGACCCAGGAATCGAACCAGACTCTCCTGCATTTTGGTGGATTCTTTACCAGCCGAGCTACCAAGGAAGCCCCATATATGTATATATACATACATATTTGTGTGTGTATTCCAACATACATGTACACACACATATAATTGCAGCTACTGAGTGCTTTGACTCTGTGGTTTAAAAATCTCCCCTGTGAGCAGTTATGTAGCACACTCTGTGAGAGGATACTGAAGGACTTGGTTCCCCAGGCTCAGGAAGACTTATCTAAATGGGGCTTTAGTGAACATGGATTTAGAAGATCTAGTCTGAGATTAAAAGCATAATCTAGTTTATCATGGAGGAGAGAGGTTCTCCAGAACAATCTGCGTGAGCCAGTGCAAATATACTGATGTTCCCTGAAAGCAGGAGTCTCCAGCAGACCCATTTTGGCTTCAACTTTCCTGTCAATGAGCACGGTTTTATTCCGTTTACTCCCCCAGTTCCTCTGCCAAATGGCAGAACTTTATACCATTTAAATGACCTATGATGTTAATTTAAGGAATTCACTGGCTCAGGTTAATAGCAAACCAGACAAGACAGGACTTGGGTTTGGGGTGTGGGATTTTGGTATCTGCTGGGGTTGCTGGCATTTTGAAGTGTTAAGGAGACTAGGTTTTAGGATATACAGACGACCTATGTCTCTTCCGACGTTTTATACTGCCTTTGCCTGAAGCTCTGGTGCTGACCTACTTGTGGAGGTTGTCAGTTCTGACTGAGGTCTGGTCTGAGTTGAGAATGGTCCAGAGAGTGCATGTTCTTCTAAACCCATTTCCCCACACCAGACTGATGCCACGCGGCTGCTTGCCGCTCTCCGATAGGCGTTCTAGATGAGACAGGCCATGGTGTGTGTGCATTTCCTTTGGTTCTACATGCAGGTATATTCCTTCTCTCTTATTCAAGGAAGCATGTGGGCAGGTGTTCTGAAGAATCCTTGAGAAAATTCTACAAAGGACTTTAAATCCCTGGCAATGGCCATGTGACGGCTTTTTCCTTTCTAGAAGGTACAGAGGATACTAATAAATTATGACCACTGTTCTTATCGAGGTAACCTGAGGCTACTGCATCCTAAAATTTATATGCCTGTCTGCTTTGAGGGAGAATGGAAAATCTATACACATCCTATGCTTGGGTTTCATGTTTCAGCAAAATTTTACACATGCACATATGTGGCCATATGTGCTCACATACACGTATCTTCAAATAGATCAAGAAAAAGTGGCCCCTTTGTACTTTTATTTTTAAAATTTTTTTCACTTTTATTTTACTTTTATTTATGGATATGAACAATTATTTTATTTTAAAATTTATTTTTAATTGAAGGATAATTGCTTTACAATATTGTGTTGGTTTCTGCCATCAGTTCAGTTCAGTCACTCAGCCATGTCTGACTCTTTGCGACCCTATGAACTGCAGCACACCAGGCTTCCCTGTCCATCACCAACTCCCAGAGCTTGCTCAAACTCATTCCACCAAGTCACTTATACCATCCAACCATCTCATTCTCTGTTGTCCCCTTCTCCTTCTGCCTTCAATCTTTCCCAGCATCAAGGTCTTTTCCAATGAGTCAGTTCTTCCCATCAGGTGGCCAAAGTATTGGAGCTTCAGCTTCATTATCAGACCTTCCAATGAATATTCAGGACTGATTTCCTTTAGGATTGACTAGTTTAATCTCCTTTCAGTCCAAGGGACTCTCGAGAGTCTTCTCCAACACCACAGTTCAAAAGCATCAGTTCTTTGGCACTTAGCTTTCTTTATGGTCCAACTCTCACATCCATACATGACTACTGGAAAAACCATAGCTTTGACCAGATGGACCTTTGTTGGCAAACTAATGTCTCTGCTTTTTAATATGCTGTCTAGGTTTGTCGTAGTTTTTCTTCCAAGGAGCATGTGTCTTTTAATTTCATGGCTGCAGTCACCATCTGCAGTGGTTTTGGAGCCCCCCCAAATAAAGTCTGTCACTGTTTCCATTGTTTCCCCATCTATTTGCCATGAAGTGATGGGACTGGATGCCATGATCTTCATTTTCTGAATGTTGAGTTTTAAGCCAACTTTTTCACTCTCTTCTTTCACTTTCTTCAGGAGGCTCTTTAGTTCTTTGCTTTTTACCATAAGGGTGGTGTCATCTGCATATCTGAGGTTATGATTCCAGCTTGTGCTTCATCCAGCCTGGCATTTCACTTGATGTACTCTGCATATAAATTAAATAACATAAATAAATTCATGTTGATGTACGGTTTCTGCCATGCATCAACATGACTAAAGCAGAATGTTGTACTATAACTTCACCATGAGGGTGCTTTCCTTTAGAGGCCCATAATCTTTTCCTGGGAGCCCCAGTTTGAATGTCCACAGAAGCTGTAGAGAGGACTGTTGTGTGAGTCAGACTGTGATAAGACATTGGAGAACAGTACACACTGCACATCTAAAGGCAGTAAAAGTCAAATGGTGAAAAACCCTGCTGGCCCATATGGATGGGTTCTTCTGAACAGGAAGCCTCCAGGCTCTCAGGCCCCTGCCTTGCCCTATTGCTGGGCACCCTGGCGTCTTCTTCCCTGTTCTCTCCCTCTTCTACTACAAAGCTGGATGTTTGCAAGGTTCTGATTCTTTCAGAAGTACAGTTGCTCTGCTCAGTGGGCTTTGAGCTCTTCAAATGCTGGGGAAGGCAGATGTGGACTTAAATGTCATCTCCACCAATTCCTGGCCATGTGGCTTGGCTATGAAATCTGAACTTCAGGCTCCTGATGTGTAAAACTGGAACGTAGTGTTGGGTTGGCCAAAAACTTCATTAAAGTTTTTCTGTAAGCTGCTATGGAAAAACCCGAATGAACTTTTGGGCCAACCCAATATCTTCATCATGGGTTGTTTAAGAAAACAATGATAATATGATTCATTTAACACAGTGTCTGGCATATTACATAGCTTCCCAGGTGGCGCTAGTTGTAAAGAACCCACCTCTCAATGTGGGAGATGTAAGAGACACAGATTTGATCCCTGGGTTGGTAAGACCTCTTCGAGAAGAAATTGGTGACTCACTCCAGTATTCTTGCCTGGAGAATTCCATGGACAGAGGAGCCTGGTGGGCTACAGTCCATGGGATCACAAGCAGTTGGATATGACATGGGTTTAATAAATGCTAGTTATTATTGCTGTTATTAATATTTACCATTCACTCATTCATCACATATTGTCCTCTGTGTCTGTCCATCCCTGTTCACTGACTAACAGCATATGTGAACAGAATGAATCTAGTCAAAGGGAACAAATTCCTCCTGAGGTCTTGGGACATGGTATGAATTAGCACTCATCTACCTGAGTCGAAGGGAGGATCAGGCTTGGAGTGTCCAGGAGCGAGCTGGGGTCTGGGGAGCAGGTATCAGGTAGGGTTAGCTAGCAGGGGACTGGGCTCACTTGGGCCCTTGACTTCATTCTCAGCTACCCCATCGGCTACTCTCAGATCACAGAGGACTCTTGACATCCATGCACGATCAGGGTCACCTCTGCGCACCTCTGTGCCTGCAGGGGGGCTGTCACTGAACCCTGAGCCTAGGTTTTAGAAGATAGAGATGGTGGCCATTTAAATGCTCTGAGGGTTGTCAACCTCTTGCCTACTCTCATGGAGCCCCCGGTGGACTGGGGCTGGCCAGCTCTTGGGTCTTCGGTCATGTCTCTCCAACTCCTGCATAGACCCCCCCAGAACTGACCCCAGCGGCAGTGCCTGCCTCCTTCTGAGCAGCCTTCTCTTGGCAGCTCAATATCCCTATCTTTACCCTTCCTTCTTTTTTCTTTCTCCACTAATGATTTTTGTAGTTAATGAGATTTCCACCCCTGTACTCTAATTACATGACTCTGGGGTCAGTTCAGTAACCATCCAGCTTTCTGTTTATATACCACTGGGCTTCTCAGCTCTTCCTCCCAAAGTCCCTCCATGACCCCTTTATTTTTCACTGCTGCAGCAAACAAAGTACGTCTCAGAGTAGATGGTTATTTTCCTAATCAGGTGTCTCCATAAGTGAAGAGACACTGCTGTCAAATGTAAATAATTAATAAAAATATTGTTGGGATCCTTGGCCTTAAAAGCAAGTGTTTGGCAGCTTGGTTAATGCTCATCTGAAGATGTCTAATATTCTGTGGGGCTTTCTCACTGTTACAATGGAACTTAACAGTAACAATGGCTGCTAGGAATAGTCCCTTCTTGTCCATCATATTGATCACTCACACTGCATATTGATCAATTGATTAAGTCCTTCTTGGACATTTGTTGAACTCAGTAGTGAGCTGTTTTCTCTAGGGAATTGACTAGGGGAGCTCTAAAAGAATAGATGCTTGCTCCATCCCAGGGTCTCTGAGCATCCAAGGCTACCCACCTGACTCTGCTGATATGCAGATGGGGTTGAGAACCATGACTCTGGGGAAAGAGAGGAGACTGTTTTCCTCACCTTCTGGAAGCTTAATGGTATTCAGAGAGTTTCTGTTGTGTGCTCTGCGGTGCTGGGCACTCTGACAGCTATTATTTCACCTTCTTAGCTCTTTATGTGGACTGAACTCCCTAAATTCTAAGCACAGATGCAGATTCTGAGGCTCAGCATCAAAGTTAGACAGTCAGGGAATGGCAGGAATAGCCTCATGCCTAAATCTCTCTGGCTACAAACCTCATACCTTTTGCACCCTCTCAAGCTATTAATACAAGGAAAAGACACAAGGCCATGTATAATAAATTCTGGTTCATTTAGAAGAAGAAGAGGGGGAGATGAGTACAGTTCAGAGAATTCAGCTATGATTTTGCTGAGGAGGCGAGATTAAAGAGGGGCTTGACAGATCCCTGTGATGAACTTGGAAAACATAAGCAAATAACGCTTCTTTCGTTCCTGAGCACAAAGACAGCAATTTCCTAGGTCTTTCTTATGTTTCATTATAAACAGGTGTGTGATGTGGGGAAGACGGTGGAGGGAGTGGACAACTTACAATCCAGGCCGGGCCTCCTCGAATTTGTGATCCTCTAGGGGGGTGTTTTCATCCTCACTCTTGCAGGTTTAGAACTTTCTGTACTGGCCAGGCATTGAGGTTAGGCAATATGGATTTGCTGTGGGTTTGAGACCCGTCATGGAGTGCTGATGTGGATACTTACAGCAGAGGGCCTCTCCAGCTTCATGCACCTGCAAGGGACATTGCCTCCTGGGGTGGGTGGGGAGCAGTGCTTGAGAAAGCCCCTATCATAGATCTGAATATTGCCTGGGGACTCCAGAAGAGGAGCAAAGGGAGTTATATAGTCCCCAGGAATATTGCCTCCTATTTAACCCGAAGATACTTTGGCTTCATTCAGAAGTGTCTATTGTTAGAGTGAGACCAGGCACTCAGCTGGGCAGGGATAACTCAAAGCATGATTTCTTTTGCCTTTCTGAACTTCATCTGATACGTTATGACAGCTTAGTCAAGGCCATGTGTAATGAAGCTTATCTCCTTCATTTTTAAAATCTCCTTAGGAGGTTTTTATTTTTATTGTGGTAAAATTAACCTGACATCAATTTATGATTTTAACCATTGTACCGCACAATTGTACTCATCTCACACGCTAGTAAAGTAATGCTCAAAATTCTCCAAGCCAGGCTTCAGCAATACGTGAAACGTCAACTTCCAGATGTTCAACCTGGTTTAGAAAAGGCAGAGGAACCAGAGATCAAATTGCCAACATCTGCTGGATCATGGAAAAAGCAAGAGAGTTCCAGAAAAACATCTATTTCTCCTTTATTGACTATGCCAAAGCCTTTGACTGTGTGGATCACAATAAACTGTGGAAAATTCTGAAAGAGATGGGAATACCAGACCACCTGACCTGCCTCTTGAGAAACCTATATGCAGGTCAGGAAGCAACAGTTAGAACTGGACATGGAACAACAGACTGGTTCCAAATAGGAAAAGGAGTCTGTCAAGGCTGTGTATTGTCATCCTGCTTATTTAACTTATATGCAGAGTGCATCATGAGAAATGCTGGGCTGGAAGAAGCACAAGCTGGAATCAAGATAGCCGGGAGAAATATCAGTCATGCAGATGACACCACCCTTATGGCAGAAAGTGAAGAGGAACTAAAAAGCCTCTTGATGACAGTGAAAGTGGAGAGTGAAAAAGTTGGCTTAAAGTTCAACATTCAGAAAACGAAGATCATAGCATCTGGTCCCATCACTTCATGGGAAATAGATGGGGAAAGAGTGGAAACAGTGTCAGACTTTATTTTTGGCGGCTCCAAAACCACTGCAGATGGTGACTGCAGCCATGAAATTAAAAGACGCTTACTCCTTGGAAGAAAATTTATGACCAACCTAGATAGCATATTCTGGAGAAGGCAATGGCACCCCACTCCAGTACTCTTGCCTGGAAAATTCCATTGATGGAGGAGCCTGGTAGGTGCAGTCCATAGGGTCGCTAAGAGTCGGGCATGACTGAGCGACTTCACTTTCACTTTTCACTTTCATGCATTGGAGAAGGAAATAGCAACCCACTCCAGTATTCTTGCCTGGAGAATCCCAGGGATGGGGGAGCCTGGTGGGCTGCTGTCTATGGGGTCGCACAGAGTCGGATACGACTGAAGTGAATTAGCAGCAGCAGCAGCAGCAGATAGCATATTCAAAAGCAGAGACATTACTCTGCCAACAAAAGTCTGTCTAGTCAAGGCTATGGTTTTTCCAGTGGTCATGTATGGATATGAGAGTTGGACTGTGAAGGAAGCTGAGAGCTGGAGAATTGATGCTTTTGAACTGTGGTGTTGGAGAAGACTCTTGAGAGTCCCTTGGACTGCAAGGAGATCCAACCAGTCCATTCTGAAGGAGATCAGCCCTGGGATTTGGAGGAGTGTCAGGTGGAAGGGGACTCTTAGGGTGGTGGTGGGTCGGGGGCGGGGGTGTCAGTGAATGGACCAGATTTCTTTGGAAGGAATGATGCTGAAGCTGAAGCTCCAGTACTTTGGCCACCTCATGCGAAGAGTTGACTCACTGGAAAAGACTCTGAT
>SJYQ01035456.1:244489-269857 GCA_006410935.1 Redunca redunca
GCCCTAAGAGTCCCCTTCCACCTAACACTCCTCCTTGACTAGTGAGTAATCCCTTCCTGGGCAAGGGATCCAGGGTTATGATTTCTCTCTCTTCTCTCTAGACGCTCCTTGGTTTCTTTCTGGACACATAAGGAATGTCAACTTCTGAGGCTGTGAAATATTTATCTTCTCCTCTCTCTCCTTTACAACCACTTTGCTGCAAGGCTGTCTTCTTCACAGCCCCTGGAGAGCTGTAGTATGGGATAACTTAAGAGGACTTAGGTATTTCTATTGACTAAAATTTGGGATAATTCTAGAAAAACCGGAGCTCCTTGAGTATATGCATATGGATACAGATGTTCATACTTATATATCTACTCTGTTCAGTCACTGGTTCTCAGAGTGGGGTCCCTGGCCAGCAGCACGAGTGTCACCTAGGAAACTGCTGCAAGTGCAAGTTCTTGGGCCTCATGCCTGACCTACTGAAACACTGGCATGAAAGCTGGAAACCTATGTTTGAACCAGTCCTCCAAATGGCTCTGATGTGTGAGAACTGCTGCTTTAAATGCATTGTCTAATTGAACCCTCACAAGAACATAGAGAGAACCTCCACCCAAGAAAAGACAAGGAAACTTAGCAAGGGTAAAGATAAGAGGGTTGACTATATCTCCTCAAAAATACTAGTGCCAGCAGATCTGGAGACTCTGGGGGTCCTAGGAAGGGTACTCTTTTACAGCTCCTTGCATTTCTAGCAAGCAACTGCTACCTAGAGAGAAAGGATCCCAGGCCTTTGCAAATACAAAGGACAAAGAGGGCAGAGTTTGCAGATGGGAGTGAAAGGCTTGGTGTCAGGGGGCTGTCTGTGCAAAAAGCAGCCAGGAAGCATCTTTGCACACAGTTTCCCTTGTCCTGCATTTAGCCGGCTGGCCCACTCCAGAGGGAACCCTTGGCTTCCTTTGGCGTCAGCAGCTGGCTGTGCTCTGCAGGAGGTGGGGAAGTGTCATCGCTCAGGGCAGGGTGAGGGGGGCACAGGAGGCCAGCTGTTGGCTCTGGACCTGCAAAGACTGGTGCCATTTGGTCTCGGCTGCTGCTTCCCATGACCCCAGGGAACTGCTGCACTGGCAGCTTGTAAGCCAGCTGTTTGGGGCGCCTCTGAACAAGCATAAAGTCCTCAATAGCTGTTTTTCTTATTCCTTTAAAGTTTGCTTTGATTAGCATGAAGTTTGCTAATGGAAAATCAACGTGTCTTTCTGACTCTGGGTCTGGCAGCAAGGCTGTGGGGCATTGGACTATTGTCTTCCGTTTTCTCCTGGTCCAACCTGAGGTTCAGATGAGCAGGGGTGAACTCACCCACCAATACTCAGGGGCTTCTACTCTAGGCTGGGTAGGATTCGACGGGGTAGGGACACAGCATGCAGACGGATCCTTCCCTCATGGAACTTGCCTTCTAGAGGCAGGGACTTCCTTGTTTATTTGTGATAGATGGTATGAAGATAGCGAGACAGAGAGATATGGTATCATGTGTCTATTGCTGTGTGACTTGCTGTCCTAAGACTCTGGTTTAGAGCAATACTTATTCAAGGTGAATGTGTCAGTTTCTCAGTCATGTCTGACTCTTTGAGACCCCATGGACAATAACCCATCAGGGTCCTCTGTCCATGGAATTCTTCAGGCAAGAATACTGAAGTGGGTAGCTATTCGCTTTTCTAGGGGATCTTCCTGACCCAAGGATCAGACCTGGGTCTTTTGCATTGCAGGCAGATTCTTTACTGTCTTAGCTACTAGGGAAGCCCTATCAGGACTGAACTTGTCAGGGTGGCTCTTTTGCTTAGCTTACGGATAGTCCCTGTGTGTGACTGCATTTGGTTGACAGGTTGGCCATGTCTGGCATTAGCTAGATCAGCTGCCTGCTTGTCCGCTCACCATGTGGCTTCAGGACATCTCCTTTTGCCTCTGGCTTCTCCATCTAGGACATCTAGGAAGAGGCCTGGATTTCCTACACAGGGGATCCAGCCTTCCATAAGCACAGAAGCAGAAGCTGTCAGGCCCTCTTAAGGCACAGCATCACCTCTGCCACATTCTTTGGTTAAAACAAGTGACAGGACCAGCCTAGATTCAAGGGAATATGACTGTAGAAGGTACAGGTACCTGGAAGCTTGGTGGCCTGGGAACCGTCATTTATCCCAGAGACCGAGATGAGATGGTGGGGGGGCGGGGTCACATGGATGAGGTACACATGGGGATGGCAGCTGGGCTGGTGGGGGCAGCCCTCTCTGGAGAAGTGAGCTTTGGACTGAGGCAAAGGTCTGAGGGATGAGCATTCTGGTCAGTACAGTATGACTTTCTCTACCACAAAAGTGGCCTCCTCACCTCTGCTCCCCAGATGGAACTGTGTGAAGACCCCCTTTATTGACAGGGATGGCAAAATGGATGGAAGGAACTGGAGGGAGGAAAATGAGGTGCTTCACAGTCATGGAGCCAGTCATGAGTCTGTCGGGAGGGACCAGGAGAGTAGGACTGAGGGAACAGCCTGGGGACAGCCTCCCAGCCGGCCTCCTGAGTGCTTCTAGAACAGACGCTGAGCCACTGGCCATTGGCAGGGGATGAAGGGAATATGGGGCGTCAGCTCTGAAGAGGTTCTTTGTGTTCTTTCGGAGGCACCAGTGTTGTGGCAGCAGCTGTGGCTTTTGCTTCTTGGGAGGGGAGACCTCTGTGGAAGGTTCGGGAATCGTTTTCAAATGTCAAGTGTCTTGACAGGTGTCTGAAAACAGCTCTTAGGGGTTTTCCTTCCTTCCTTTCTTTCTTTTTTTTTTTGGTAATAGTACAGATAGAATCAGAAAGGATTGAACCAGTTTTTTCTCTATGATCCACAGACCAGCTGCCCCAGAATCCCTGGTGAGCTTGTTAAAATGCAAATTCTCAGTCCCAATTTCAGACGGATTGATTAGAATCTGTGGGAGATAGACCCTAGGACTGCACATTTTATAGATAGCTCCCCCCGCCAATGATTCACATGTTCATAAAGGCTCAAGAAGCCCTGCTTTAAACTTCCATGACCACAGATGGAGTTACAAGTGAATTGCTTGGAAATGACATAGAGAATCATTCTTTGAGCTCCAGCTCAAATTGTTACCTTCTCAAAGAAGCCTTCCCCAAGAAGCCTTCCCCAAATTTCTTGAGATGAACCTGCCCACATGGGTACTAGGGTGCTTAGTGCACATCTTTGAGATGGTCTGGTGGCCCATCCTTTACTCTTGGCATATCAAGAGCTCTTATTGGTGGGAACAAAAGTGTTAGAAGGCTACAGGGGCATTGTCCTAATCTGTAAAGAAAAGGCCTCCTTCCCTACTCATGTAAGTGAGTCTCACTAGCAATTTCCTGGGCTCTACCTCCTGGTCAGTTGGTCCTGGGAAGGAGTCCAAGAACTTCATGCACTGGAGAATATTTCGTGCAATCTACTCCATCTATGAATGAAGACTTGAGTACCTAAGAGGCAAGGTGACTAATTCAAGGGCTCAAGGTCAGCTTGGAGTGGTACCCAGGTTTTCAGAGTCCCTGTCCAGTGCTCATTCTTCACATCCCAAGCTGATTTCTTCCTTCAGGTAGTGGATATTTTGGTTTCATTTAGAAATTAAACCCTGACCATTTTCCTGCTCTCCTCCCATCTCACTGTGCAGTGTGGAAGGAAATTCACACCTGAAGCAGCTCTTCCTTCGCTGTCCTCACTCAGGCTGAGCTGGGTGCAGAGGCAGGGCTTTTGCTGGAGTGTTCTGAAGAGCACCTGGTCCCCCAGCTCCAGCAGGGACAGGCTTCCTCTGACCCCGACCACCCTGCTTCATTTTTCAGCCTCCAAATCCCATTTGGTGAGCATCCCCTGAGGCTCCTTGCAATGAACGTCAATGGCTGCTAAGGGTGCCTCCCACTTCTTTGTGGATAGCAAAGGGCTTGGGGTGGGATTTGCATATTGCTAATTACCGTTGATTCCAACTTCAGAGAAAAATCATTGATCTGTTTATAACTTACAGTAATTTGCAAAGCAATTACCTTCTGGCATCTTCTTTCTTGCTAAAAATGTGTCATTATTTTTTTCTTTGAAACAAAAATGATCTGGGTGTTATCCACGAAGGACCAGGCTCTCTGGTGCCTGAAAATCCTGCTGGGCTGGAACCTCATAACCTTCAAATCTCATTTGGCACCCACACATAGTAGGTGTGCAATCAGTCACTGGCTGAAAGAAGTGATTAGAAACACTGTGGGGATCTGCTGGACCATAGGACCTTCCTGTCTCTTCTGATGGGTGGTGCAGCGGGGCAGGATACAGCCTCTGGGAGCAGACTGTCCAGGTTGGAATCCTGTCTCTCCTCTTCACTGCCTTTGTGACTTTGGACAGACATAGCTTTCTGTACCGGGCATTTCTTGAAATGGAAAGGCTAGGAGTACCTTGTTCCAAAGATTTGATGTAAAGATCAAATGAAATGATGTGGGTAGAGTGCCCGGTCCACAGTAAATGTTAAATTAATGTTAATGATGACCTTTTCTTGGTTTGACAAGTTGTTTGCTCTGATTTGATAGGTGAATTGTCATTTTCCGACTGGACACCCAGCAGACAAAAGAAAGACTCTCTGGTGTGGACTGAGGGTGTTGGCAGACAGAGGGCAGTGACGTTTTCTGCATGCATGGTCGGAGGCTCTCATGGTGGGGGACAGGCTTTGACAACCTGCCTGAAGGAATCTGGGTGTTGGGAAAACAGGGGTACCAGAGGGTGTGAATCTGGGGAAATAGGACTTAGTGGAAAGAGTCATAGATGTGGGAGTCAAAAGTCCTGTGTTTGAGTGATGGTTTTGCACTTACTGTGGGATCTTGGGTAAATCACTCCACATCTCTGAGCCTCAGAGGGAAGATAAGCATCCGGGTGCCAGTCTTACAACCAGGGCCAGGATTAGAGTAAGGAGAGTCAGGTTTGTACCTTGGGTGCAAAATTTAAGCAGGAAGGGCACCAAAACCTCAGTAATCAAGATGAATAATATTTTAATGTAACATTAAAAAAAAAACCAACCCTAACCTGGGAAGAGACACTCTTGCTTGAACTCATCAAATAATGGGAAAAGAATTTCCATCTCCGAATGTGGCACTCCACCAGAGACTGTGTTGGTCCCTTACTCATCTGACAAGGGTGGTGTGGTGAGCAGAGCAGGGACACAGAGCCAGGTGATTCTTGTTTGAAATCCACAACATTGTGGCAGTGCTTCCCTCATTTCATCAGTCCTACTCATTATGCAAGAGAACCCTGTGTAACATATTTCTTCTGATAAACCACCTGGAGGGGGACGTCTCTCTATTCAATACCTTGCATCACTCTCAGCGCCAAGCACTGTCTTGCATATGGCACACACTAAATAAGAACAAATCAATGAATCCTCCTTCTAATTTTGAACTCTTTGGTCTGCTTGACTAATTCCATCTCATTCATTCATCTTAATAAATTTAATAAAGATAAAGGGAACCCAACCAAGGCATCTCATTCTGCTCATTTAGACAGCCTTGAGTGGACAGTGGGGAACATGACCGTCTCTTGAGCTGCCCTTTGTGGAACTTCTATCTAGAGAAGAGGTTCTCACAGCTTGGCACCCAAGGGCAGCATCAGCACCACCTGAGAAAGTTCTTGGGCCCCATCCCAGGGTCTACTGAACCAGGAGGTAGGGCCCAGGAAATTGTGAGTGAGATCCACTTTCACGAGTTGGGAAGGAGGCCTTTTCTTTCCAGATTAGGTCAACATCCCTGTAGCCTTCTGATGCTTCTGGCTTGTAGGGAAAGTGTCTATTTTCTAAGGGTTTATAAATGACTCCCTCTATCCTTCTGGCCTCTTGGACACCTCCAGTCCTTCCCACTCTAGTTCATGTGTAGAATCTGTAACTTGCTTTTCTTTTTTCTTATCTTGATAGTATGGACATCCTTCCAAGTCAGTATTTATAGATTGATCTCATTCTTTTATTTTTAACAATTCATATAATTAAGATTCATAGAATTTTCACACAACAGTAGGATGTTCCCATAGACTATAAACTAGGAGACAATGGAACAAATCCAGGGACATAAAACAAAGTGCAAGCATTTCATGGTCTAAAGGTACTGAAATCATACGGAATCTGTTCTCTTATCACCATGGAATTATGTTAGAAATCAGTATCAACAGATGTTTGAAAATAGCCCACATATTTTCAGGTGCAATGTGGTGTTTACCAAGAGAGATCTTTGACTTAGCCATTGAAAGCCTCAGTAAAGTTAGAAGGCTGAAAAAACACAGAGGGTGATTGCAGAGAATAAATGAGAAATTAACATCAAAGATACTTTAAAAGCCCCATGTATTTGGAAATTAAATGTCCACTGTTAAATGATGGGTGTATCTAAGAAGCCATAACAAGGTAAATATCTGTAATGGAATGGAAACAAACAGAGAATCTACCAGAATTTGTTTCATGCAGCTGAAGCTGCTCGATGCAGCTAAATACAATGTGGAATCTTGAATAAGGTATGAAAACAAATAACTGACATGCATAAGATTTTGTGATATTTGAGCAAAATCTGTACTTTAGTGAATCCTGTTGTTGTTCAGTAGCTCAGTCATGTCTGACTCTTTGTGACCCCCATATACTGCAGCATGCCAGGTTTCCTTGTCTTTCACCATCTCCCAGAGTTTGCTCAAACTAATGTCCATCGAGTCAGTGATGCCATCCAACAATCTCATCCTCTGTCGTTCCCTTTTCCTCCTGCCTTCAGTCTTTCCCAACATCAGGATCTTTTCCATTGAGTTGGCTGTTTGCATCAGGTGGCCAAAAAGTATTGGAGCTTCAGCTTCAGCATCAGTCATTCCAATGAATAGTAATAAAACAATGAATATGAATAATAGTGTATCACATGTTAATTTTCTGTTTTTTATAATCTTTTAAAAAAGTTTATGTATTTATTTGGCTTTGCAGCATGTGGATTTTGGATGAGCTGGAAATAGAACCATTTCCTTCTAGCCTGGAGTTGCAGTGAGAGAAGGTATGATGCAAAAGAACTTTCTCTGTTTCTCCAGGCTTAATGCTGTGCTCAATTGTCTTTAATTTTCTTGTCAGAACAGACAGGTTAAATATCATATCTCCTTCACCCTCTGCCAGCATCTCCTGGCCTGCTAAGCTTGCGCTGTAGTTAAATACACTTTAGTGGCAGCTCTTTTGTTTCTTTTCTTTTAAAAGAGCCAAGTAAAGAGTAAACACGTTGTTTCTTTGCTTTCCCATTTAAGTAAATCTCTCTCTTTTTCATTTCTAAAAGTCTCTTTGCTCTAGTGGATTTGGTACTTACATGAATCGCATCAACTCTTAATGCATGCATTTTTGGAAGAAGCATTAGAAAATAATCTCTCTGCCTTTTTCATTCTGCCTGAGCCCCCAGCTAGTCTAGCTAAAAAGCCATTTCTGCATAAAAATGCCATCATCCTTTGGTCAAACACATAGCTGAGAGAGTGTTTGGTGGCTAACTTGTAATTGGTTAATTTGTATTATGCGAGTTCCATTCCTCTCTCTGTTGACAAAGGCAGCTTTGTCTACCAATAGCACTGCCCCGTGGATGGAAATGTCCTGCATCCCTGGCATCCAGTATGCAGCCACTGGCCACAAGGTGAGCACTTGAAATATATGCCTTGTGCAGCTGAAGAACCATTTTCAACTTTATTTAATCTTTATTCATTGAAATGAGAAAAAGCCATATGTGGCTTTTGTTGTGGACGTGCAGGTCTATGAACAAGATCACTCTTGATTAGAAGGGAATGACTCCTGCCCCACCGTGTGCTGCTCTACAGACCACCTTGAATGCCTGGCGAGGGTTTACATGTCCCCCTGAGGGGAGTCGGTGGGGGGTGGTTGGTTTCCTGAGCTGTTCCAGACTCCTCTTCCACCAAGCACACCACTGCTCTCAGTCCTCAGTGGTCCTGGAGTATGTCTGGTCGTAGAGGGGATGGTAGGTCCCACAGCAGTGGCAGGGCCTGAGCTCCAAGTGGGGAGCTCTTAGACTGTCAGTTCAAGTCCTGAGACCACAGGACCCTTGAGCTCCTTCCTTAGCCACTTGGGGTCTGTCGGTCCCTCTTCTGGAGCACAGGTCCACTGATGAGCTGCACAAGGAGCAATGGACCAGAGATGCTTTGCCTCCTAGGTCTGAGATGCTGACATAACCAGGGGAGCTGGTGTCAGGAGACAGGGTCCAACAAGGAAAACAGACTCTGTGAGTTTTTACAATGCTGGACAGTGTAATGTGATGGAAAAGCCTCAAGCTGAAAGGGATGGTGAGGCAACCCAGAGATTAGCAACCACAGGATGTAGTTGCCCCCAAACCCCACCACACACACCCCCCGATCAGGCTGGAGGATCAAGCTCTGTCTTCTTCCTCTAACCCTCCAGTCTCCTACTAATGTTTCCCATTGGGCAACCCAGTTGGAAGCCAATTGACACAGAAGTTACCCCAAGTCTTCTGTTACAGAGGACAGAGCAGGAGAGGGCTAAGGACTGGCCCAGAGTCTATGTGAGTGTGTTTAAAATAGGAGCCCCTACTGTTTCCCCAGTGCACAGTTATGGGGGGCAAGACCCATTCCCCTGCTTCCTGCCCAGTCTTCCCTTCCCCTGGTGCCCTCTCCCAGTTCACAGCACACTTTGGAAGGACTAACACTGAAGCTGAAGCTCCAATACTTTGGCCACCTAATGCGAAGAGTCAACTCACTGGAAAAGACCCTGATGCCGGGAAAGGCAGGAGGAGGAGGGGATGACAGATGAGATGATTGGATGGTATCACTGACTCAATAACTCTGGGAGACAGTGAAGGACAGGGAAGCCTGGTGTGCTTCAGTCCATGGGGTTGCAAAGAGCTGGACACGACTGAGAGACGCAGCACACCTGGGTGGGGTGTCAGTGGTGCCGATGGACTAGTCCTCTTAGAAAGGATGCTGTAGAATGGGGCTCAACAATGCTGGTGATCTGGGCTTGAACTACATTGCAAAATTTTTTTGAGTTATTTTTAATTAAAATTTTAAAATTGATCACAATTTAAAAAAATCACATAACATAAAATTTACCATTTTAGGCTTTTTTAAAGTTCAGAGGCATTACTTTTATCCACATTGTTGTACAGCCCATTTCCAGAGCTCTCTTCATCTCACAAAACCCATCCGTTCTCCCCCAGCTCCTGACAACCACCATGGTGCTTTCTGTCCTTATGAATTTGACTGCTCTAGACACCGCTGAACTGAATTATTTTTGAAGTGGCTGCCAACCTGGAGATTTTGTGGTTCAGGCTCAAAAGTCTGTGTAGTACAATGTCCCTGTGATTTAAAAACAAAACGAAAAAGAGCATCTGGGTGAGATTGCCGGGGGTGGATTCTTCCCTCAGAAAAAGAAAGAAATTTAGAAAGGCCTGATGCTGGCAGGATAGGCTCCTTCTGTGTGGAGTTCTCCTGGTGGGTGAGCTTCATTCCTGTGAGATCTAAGTCCATTAGATTGCTGCCTTTAACCGTTAATAATCCATTAGCCAGGATTATTGACTGGAAGAGTGGATGAGTGCCCAAGGCACCTAGTGATTGTCTGGCGTTCCAGACATAATTTCTCTAGTCCCATGGTGGAGCAGCCACCTAATCTCCCTTTGGATCAGTCCCCTTCCCTGGCTCCATCGCCCCAGCCCACCCATGCTTGAACCCCCTTTTCTGCCTGTTGGTTCAGCAGTGTGACAGGTGGTTCAGCCTCATTGCCTGTGTCTGTGACTGAGGTTTAGGACATGAGAGTGAATCTATCCCAGGTCCACCTGGTTTGGATGTATGTAAAATGCTTGGTTTTGTCATTGTTGGTTGGTTGAACAATATTCATAGCAGCTTTATTTGGAATAGTCAGAAACTCTGTGTAGGAAAAATTCTAAGATTCCTGGCCCTTAGGCTATAGGTGCGTTCCCCCAATTATTCAAGAACTAATCTCGCTATGCCTGTGAAGTGACTTTGCAAATGTTAGGAAGGTCTCAAATCAGTTGAGTTTAAGATAGGGAGATGATCAGGTGTAGGCTTGACCTGAAGCAAACAAGCCCTTTAAATTTGGATCTAGAAGTCAGAGACTGGAGACATCAGAGATTTGAAACATGAGGTAGGAGATTCAAACATAAGGGTTTTTCCTCTGTTGGCTTAAAGATGGAGGGAGCCATGTGACAAGGAATGAAGGCAACCTCTGGAGGCCAAGAACAGCCCCTAACTGATAGCCAGCAAAAAAACCTAACTTGAGTCCTGCAATTTCAAGGAGCTATTTGACAGTGTATTTGTTCTCAGAGACACCAAAAAAGAATGTGTTATGGCTGACACCTTGACTGCAACCTGTGTTTCTCAGAGCAGAGAAACCTGGCCACCTGGGCCTGGCCTTCAGACCTGCAGAACTAAAAACAAACAGATAGATACTGTTTGTAGTAGGTAAGGTGGCAGTAATTTGTTATGCCCAAAATGCTTAGTTTTCAATTAAAGTAAGAGACTGGATTTAGCATGAAGTTCAGCTCTCTTTAAGTAGAAAGGGCTGTTGTCTACTACCTAACTGAGTTCTTAAATCATCATTACAGGGTATGCAGTTTGGATATGGATACAATTAATTATATAGTTAATTGTAGAGTTAAAACTAATTCAATCTATGAGGAAATTGAGTCCCAGTGAAGATGACTGACAAGCCCAAAGCCCCACATCTTGTTAGTGCCTAAACTAGGGCTGGAGTCTAGAAGTCTCCTGAACTCAAGCCTGATGTTCTAGTTACATGCCCACATTCCTTTAAAACTATTTTAAAGTTTCAGGAGTCCGTGGGAAGGGCAAGGTATGGCTGTCCCTTCCTGGGCTTTTTCTAGAGGCATTAGATGCAGCCAGAAGGCAAGCAGGGCCGTTGGCCTGTCTGTATGGGGAACCTGGTTATCTTGACCTGGTTATCCCACCATCCCTTGGTGGGAAAGCCACCACCAGCTGCAGCTACAGGAGGCTCTGGGCAGGTGTCTGCAGGAGATGTCGAGAAGGGATCAGGTGCTGCTCCAGCTGGCACCTGCTGCCTGTATTTCTAAGCCCAACAATCAAGGTGCTCACTGGCAGAAATGGGGGGAGGCCCAAACAAGGGGTCCTTGAGGGAGGATCTTCAAGACATACGTTCTCAACTGTTTTATTCAAAGAAATTCCTACACTAAACTGTCCCTGTTCTAGGTGATTGTAGGGGACCTGAAATCAGCCCCAGCCATGGCTTAGATCTGGGCCCTGGAGTCTCAGAGATGATGGAAGTGAGGCTTTGAGGATTTAAGGTGGGGTTACTGGGAGTGAAAAGATGAAGCCTGGGCTCCCTCCTCAGACCCCTGTCCACATGTACACCCATTGCTGGTTCTGACCCAGGTGGTGTTGCTCCTTGGGGGCTCCATTTATGTGTCTAAAGAGCCCTGGAGTGTTCCAGCTGGAAAGGACCCCAGAGATGGATCAGTCCAACCCTCTTGCTGTGCAGGGGGGAAACTGAGGGTGCTGTGGAGGGGGGCGGGTAGGTGGAGAGGGGCCAGAGTCACCAGATAGCAGAGTCAGGACCCAAACCTAGTGTCCTGGCAGATGGAAGACAGGCCATCTGTTGGGGAGAAGCTGCACTTCTGAAAGCTGTGGGCAGCCCTGTCTCTGTTAGTCTGGAGACAGACTTTTAGACACGCCTGTTTATTCTGACCTACTTACTGAGAATCTGCCGTCTTTTGAACATGGAACCCACAGACCTTGCTGAGAAACAGGTTGAAATCAGTAACATAGACCTGTAGATAGTTAACACAAGGAGAATGCATTTGCCTAGAGTAGATATGGTGTCAGACTAATCTGCCTGGATTAAAATCAAACTCCCCCAGTTACTAGCATATGACTTTGACTTACAAAGTTACTGGGCTCCAGTCTCCTCATCTATAAATTGGGGATTTTAACAATTATAACTACCTGCTACTTAGAATTGTTGTGCGGATTAAATGAAGTCATTTAACAACACCTGGCATATTAGGAACACAATACACTGAGTATTAAGTATGACGGGTGTCTTATCTGTGTGGGTCAGCTAATTGTGAATTTGCAGCGATCTGCCTCATTGAACTGATCAGAGACATTTGATTTCTTTGTGGAAAATACTTATTATAGTTAAATGCAAAACTGGGCAGCATTCATTATCCCCTCTTACCTCCAAAGCTTTCTGAGGTAGTGAGATATTTTAAACAATTATCAGGTAATTTATTAAGCACCATCACCGAAACTTCAGGAGGTGGTGAGGGACAGGGAGGTCTGGCGTGCTGCAGCCCATGGGGTTGCAAAGAGTCGGACACGACTGGGTTTTTGGTCAACAACAACAATGTGCTTGGCTCTGGGTTACAAGTCTATCCATGCCGCAAGAGAAAGAGAAGACTTGGCCTTTTCCTTAAGAAACTTGAACTTGCTGGGGGCACTCACTGCATGGCAGCACGCAACATATCTGAATATGTTCTGCCCTGCGAGAGGTATGTGCTGCCGTTTCAGGGGTGGGATGGGGTTTGGGACCCAAGGATTTCTATTAGCTTTTTAAAAATACACTTTTAATTCTTAGAACACTTTTAGACTTACAGAAAAATTTCAAAGATAGTAATACTCCACACCCAGTTGGACCTACTATTAAAGTCTTACATTAGTACAGTATGTTTGCCCTATGCAATGAAACAATATTTATGATTAACCGAAGTCCATACTTGATTCAGATTTCCTTAGTTTTTTGCCTAACGTCCTTTTTCTGATTCAGGATTCCATCCAAGGTGCCTCATTTAGTCCTCATGTCTGCTTTGGCACTTCTTGGTTGTGACAGTTTCTCAGACTTTCGTTGTTCTGATGACCTTGACAGTTTCAAGGAGAACTGGACAGATGTTTTGTAGAATGTCCTTTGGGGAGAAACTAACACAAGATGCCTTTTTCTGATGGACTGAGATTGAAATATGAGGCTGCTGGAAAGAGACAGTTCCTCCTTCCCACATAGTAGACAGAAGGATGTGGACGTTGGAGGAGGGTTGACTGATGAGGGCTGCGGAATCAGCAATGAAACTTGGGTGGGGTAGACTTCAGGTTTGGGAAGGAAACTCTAGACCAGTGGTCCCCAACCTTTATGGCACCAGGGACAGATTTCATGGAAGACAATTTTTCATGGACCCAGGGGATGAAAGTGATGGGGAACAGCTGTAAATAAAGATGAAATATTGCTCACTTGCCTGCCACTCACCTCCTGCCATGTGGCCCAATTCCTAACAGGCCATGGACTGGTACTGACCTGTGGGCTCGGGGTTGGGGACCCCTGGCATTTCCTCAAAGACAAAGCCTATTTTCTGATGTGGCATTGGTAACCACATTTTGGAGAACGTGATGGCAATGGATTGCTTCACACTGAACTTGTTAGAAATGTGTGTGTCTCTAGGGTGGGCTGGACAGGAGATCACTGGTTGGGGCTCAAAGCAGGCTGCACTGGGCTTGGCATGACCTGTGGGGGAAAGCTCAGAGAGACAAGTTGCTGAGGGCCTGCCAGCGATGGCATTGATTAGGAGGCTGACGGCTTCGGCCTCCTAATGTTTGGGGTGTGGCACTGGCTGCTTTTACATTATTTACTTTGGTATCTCAGTCAGTAAAGAATGTGCCTACAGTGCTGGAGACATGGGTCCAATCCCTGGGTCAGGAAGATCCCCTGGAGGAGGAAATGGCAACCCACTCTAGTATTTTTGCCTGGAAAATCCTATGGACAGAGGAGCCTGGGGGGCTACAGTCCATAGGGTCTCAAGAGTCAGACATGACTTAGCGACTAAACCACATAACATAAGCAAGCAAGAAAACTAATCAACCTGCCCCTTCAGCCTTCAGGTTCCGCTTGGCTGGAATAATTGAGCTTGTGGAGGAGGAAGGAAAGTCAAGATTCAGGGTTAGTTTGAAGGGACTAAGGGGCCAGAGAAATCTCAGGATTAGGTAATTCTATCTGTATCCACCCATCCATCCATCCACCCATCCCTCCCTCCATCCATCCTTCCTCTGTATGTGTGGGCAATAGGCAGGCCATGATTTCAGCACATAGCGAGACAGTCTTTACCTGGCCAGTCCACAGGCTGAGTTTTCTCACCCACAGGCCCCTTCTGCCTCTACAATGAGCCGGTTAAACACCTCTTGTTTGAGTTTTCACCTTGTGCCAGTCTTGTGCCAGATCCCAGAAGGGATCCACAAGAAGATTAAAGACAGTCCCATTCTTGTAATTACAGAAGAAACTGTCGCTGTAATTGAGAAGAGAGCACGTCCACTCTGAAAACAGAAGGTGACGTTGGTATATGAAAATATTCAGTGACCCGTCTATAACACTCATCCTTTTCTAGCAAAGGAGGAAGTGGGGGTGAGGTGGGGGTATTTGGGATATTGTTATTTCTATTGCTGAGAATAAGCAGTGACTGTTAAAAGACTGTCTTCAATTCCAGCTGAGTCCACTGCAGACTCCATGAGAGCACCTCTAGGATATCTGTCGTGACATGGTGCCCTGGTTTCATCCTTACATGAACTGAGACTTCCTGAGGCTGTTTTGCTGGTTGTTGCATGAGCCCAGACCTTCTCTTGGTCTGACGCCTCCTGGGGCAAATCCCTTGTGAACTGGGGTCTCTGAGGACTTCCTCGTGGCCCCAGAGTGCTGTAGCAGCCCTGCCAAGCAAGGCCTCCCTGGGCTTTCTCGGGTTCCCATGAGAAGCCCAGTCTGACCCTGAAGGGAGCATGTACTTCTGCCGTGTTCGTGACTTAAAATAATGAGGCAGTTGTCTTAGCAAGAGGAGGCAAATAAATCACTTGGAAGGGTTTTTCACAGGTCAGCAGGTTTGGGACTCAGATACATTAAGATGGAAAATTGCTTTTCCTTCTGAGAGGGGGGCTAGGGATGGGTAGGGTATTACTTGGGCTTCCCTGTCTAAGTCACTTTGTCCCACTTCCCAGAGCCCTTCCTTGGGACAAGTGGGGAGTCAAAGGCTCACCACACCCGGCCACTCTTGACCCTGAAGTCTGTCACACACTAACTCTGAGACTTCCTACCACTCCTTTCTGCCCACTGTGGCGGCTTTCTCTAGCTCACCACTCAGGGTCTACTGGTTTTTCCACTCTTCCCTCTGTTCCTTCCAGACATGTCCCCATTTCTGTCTTTGCTTGGGTTGACTCCCCTCTGCTCTGAAGAGTCTCTCATCTCGGCTCACCTCCTCCCAGAAGCCCTCAGGGATCTCTCTTCTATAGTCATCGACACTTGCCTTCACCCCTCACTGTGCTCCTCAGCTGCTTTTGGTGGCTGTCCTGTCCCTCCAATGAGGCCAGCCTTCCCTGAAGACAGGGAACTTGCCTTAATGCCCAAGAGCCACTAGATCCGGGGTTAGACAGGTCTGTCTTGTGCTTTTGTGACAGTCCTTATCACTTTCTGCCGTGTGGGGTGGGGGCAGGATCCCATTAGGCGCAGAGAATGAGACTTGGAGTCTGGATCTGGGCAGCTCTGAGTCCTGTCACTTTCCGCTTCAGGAACTTGGAGAGGGTACTGAACCATGCTGAGGCTCCTTCTCCATCCATGCAAGGGGGACAAGTTCAGTATTATCTCATCAGGTAGCTGTGAGGACGAAGTGCTAGAATGCCTGTCAAGTACTTAGGACAGCTCCTGGCGGCTTCCTCTGCACACCTTCCCAGCTGGCACAGTTCTGCTTCAGCTGATTAGTTAAACCAACTGATATACTCACAGCCCTGTGTGAACGAGTCCCTCCTGTTGGAAGAACTGAAGTCTGGGTCTTCCAGGGCTGCCTGTGGGTGAAGCATCTCTGTGTGGGGGTGAGACTCCTGGCTTCACAGGCATGAAGCTACCTTGTGGCTCTCAAATTTTCCTTCCAGGCATCTGCACAGTTGAGGCAAGGCTAGATTTTCAAGTAATACCTTCCCAAGTTCTCAGGGGTGTCAACAAGATGAAGAGAACTGAATAGTGATGGAAAACAGCAGAGGGTTTGAGTTTGATGCCCACGACACGACACTGGTATGCTGCCCCCAGTTCTTTCCCTACTGGGTGGTCTGACCCCCAGACCATCCAGGGTCACAGCCGGGCTCGGCTCTGTGTAAGCTGTATGAGCTCAGGCAGGAGGCTATGGCGTGCAGTCTCTTCTCGTGCACACTGGGGAGAGCACAGCGTGTGCCTCAGAGGGCGTGGGCCTGTGACCACAGTGAGACAAGGTAGGCTTGGTGCTCACTTAGCACAGACAGCGCACGCTCACGAATCAATCCCTTGGTATTAACAAACGAGACCTGGTTTCCTCAGCTTCAGCTGTGGCTTCCCCCACTGGGACCTCTCAGCTCCTGCTTTCCCTCTTCAAGAACCCCTTCCCAAGACAGCTCTGCCTTCAGGAGCTGGGACTGAAGAAATCTAGGCTTCCCAGCCTCAGGTTGATGCCAGAGAAGACTTCCCCCAACCCCAGGGGCCACTCATACCTTCTACCCCAGCCCAGCCTCCCCCACAGGTCCCCTCAGGATAAGCCCTCATGAATGCCACATGGTAATCCCATATCCCTGTGTTCCTTTGGGGGGAGGGCTTGAGGTGGGGAAGAGGAAGGAAGAAAGAGGAACATAAAATCATTCTGTTATAATGTCAACAGCCTCTCCTGCCATCTGGAACCCAAACAACACCCTTTATTGCAGAAATGCATCAATCTATGGGCTTTTTGAAAGAACAGAGGCGCTTGGAACAGTGTGCTGTGTGCTGTAGCCATAGGGGTGAGGGGCCCATTGATGGCGCCTCCTCATAGCTACACCCACTTCTGAGTGAGGCAGTGTTTATCCTCACAACTCCAAGGGCTGGGTGCTGCCATCATTCCTGTTCCTCGGGTGAGTGAGCTAAAGCATGAGAGGACCTGACCCTTAAGAACATCATTCCACTGCCTTGCTTTCAGGATGGTTCAGTTCAGTTCAGTTCAGTTGCTCAGTCATGTCCGACTCTTTGAGACCCCATGAATCGCAGCACGCCAGGCCTCCCTGACCATCGCCATCTCCCGGAGTTCACTCAGACTCGTGTCCATTGGGTCAGTGATGCCATCCAGCCATCTCATCCTCGGTCGTCCCCTTCTCTTCCTGCCCCCAATCCCTCCCAGCATCAGAGTCTTTTCCAATGAGTCAACTCTTCGCATGAGGTGGCCAAAGTACTGGAGTTTCAGCTTCAGTATCATTCCTTCCAAAGAAATCCCAGGGCTGATCTCCTTCAGAATGGACTGGTTGGATCTCCTTTCAGTCCAAGGGACTCTCAAGAGTCTTTTCCAACACCACAGTTACCTAAGCCCTATTTGAAAGGAAGGGAAATCATAGTTCAGAGACTCAAAGACACCTGCTCAAGGACACACAGAGCTGTGTTAGGATGCTGGCTGCCTAGTTCTAGCCTACCTTGGTTCTGTTTCAGAATCAGGATGGTCTGTGCCCCGAGGCGGGTGAGTTGGGTGGGTTGGGGGCAGGAAGCTCTGGTCTGGTCTGGTTCTCCCGCAGGGTCTGCAGGGAGATGCTGATGCTGGCAGCCTCCGCTGCTGCGGCTGAAGATGAAGAGGATGCGCTATGGGGCCAGCCCCAGCCTGGGCATCCTGCCAGAGCTGCTGACACTAAGTTGCATTTTGTCGTCTGCTCCCTTTGCCTGATTTAATACAACCTTAAATAATAATGGGGCAGGGGGAAGGGGGAGCAAGGGAGAAACAACCCAGCCAAGATTCTGTGTAACAATCTCATCAAGCCTGGCGTTTTCCCTTTGCTACTCGAGGAGCAATTTCTCCTCTGATGTAAACATTTTTTTGATGATGATGATTCCAGGCTGAGCGGCACCAGGAGCTGCAGCCCGGTGCTTTCCTCCAGCTCCCTCTGGTCCTCAAACAGAGGCAGAATGGGGCCTGTAACCATGGCGATTCTCTAATGTTCTTCTTCCGTAACCGTAAGCATAGGGGAGTCTTCATTATGGCTTCTTCAAGGAGAAAACAAAGCTTTCCCTGACTGGGGCAGGGCAAGGTGGCAGGCAGAGGGGAGGAGAGGAAAGGAGACACCCTACGTTTTTTGTTCTCTTTTGCCATAGAGATGAATTGCCTCAGATTGGCTCAGTCCAATGTATGATTCCAGCAATTAAAAAAAGATGCAGCCCCAGAGCTGGGCACAAAGGAGGTGCTTCTTAAACATCTGTTGCAAGCTGGCAGGGAGGGAGGCAGGGACAGAGTAGTGTGGGTGAGGGGACAGGATTTGAGGAATCCCAAGGAATAAGTTGGGTGAGCAGATGGGCCCATATTTTGAAACGGTTTCAAGTTTTGCTGGCCTAATAAGTTTCTTGAAAGAGCAAGATGATGTATGTATTGTCCCCCCTGAAGGCTGGCATGGCATCTTATCCTGCTTGTATTCCCTGGGCTAGGTACCTGCTCTCTGAATTGTCAGCATCAGTGTTTGTTGAATAAATGAAGGAGTGGGTCAACTTTTTAGACTTTTTTTTGAAGGTGTACTGAGGATTCTACTGAGGATAATTGTACTGAGGATATAGATTGTTGAAAGCTATGAATTCTTGCTCCAAAAGTGTAGTCACGAAAGCACACATTTTATTGGTCATTTCAGGGTGCTTACAGACTTACTCATCACCATCCTTAGACTTCACAGTGAGAATTCCTGGCTGCATGAACCTCTAGATGACCTTGAGCATTTGTTAGTTTGGATCATCAGCAAGAGAAGGGGCTACTGTGCTGCCTTGGTTTCCCCAAAGTAACTGAGAACAGATGGATCTGAAGAGGTAATCTTGCTCCTAATTTCCAAGTTTTGGGAAGACAACCATGTTTCACTCAAACTCTTTGGAGCTCAGGGGCTTCACAAGAAATTCCACTCCAGGCACCTACAGACAGAGAATTCAGATCCTCTTCCAGGGAAAAGTATAAAGTGTAGACCTTGACCTGAAGCCTCTCAGCAAATTTCTGTTGTCCTGGAAGCCGTCACATTAGTGCTGTCCCTGTTTTATGTGCTTTTGGTGTTGCAAATGGGTTCTGTTAATTTCCCACAATCATAAGCCACACACCTGCACACATGTGCAAACATCTCTTATCTATTCTGAGAGTCTTAAAGACTGCCTGATCTTTAAGGCAGGGAACTGTGTCTTGTTCATCTTTGGGTCCCCAGGGCTTAGTAGAGTTCTGGGGTCCTGATACAGGTCTTAGTTTAGGTCTTAGTCTAGAATTCTTTTTAGCCTGATCAAGTTGGGAACCCAACACCCCCTGTACCCTTAGTATCCAGTACTATGAAAGCAGTTTACAGTATAAAAGAACACATTAGGCATTGTCTTTGATCTTGGATTTCTTGTTCTTGACTGGAGAGCTAAGAGTCCTTTTTTTTAAAATCCATCAAAATCATTATTGTACCTAAGATATTCCCTCTCCTGCAAAGTATTTCTTGACTTTCACGGACAGAATATGTCACTGCACCCCAAGTTCTTTGCTTCATATTTCAGTGTTAACCTCTTTATGGACTTACCTCTTTTTTTTATTAGGTTGTAAATTTCTGGAGGGAAGACTGAATGGAGTTCAACTTGGTCTTCCATGGTGCCTGGCATATGGTAGAAACTCAGCAAGTGTGGAGCTTGGTGAATGGCAGATACTTTACTTATTATGGGGAGGGGATTACTCCTCTCTGTGTCTATTCCCCATGATGTGTCCCTTTGCAGTCCCTCCCACAAAGGTGGATTGCATGTCCCTGCTCTTCAGTGTTGGGCTTGGCCATTGGACTTGCTTTGGCCAATAGGATACTAGGGGGAACGATGCAAGCAGAGCCTTGGGATGTGCTGGTGCAATTGACTTGCACTCTTATGCTGTGACCATCGCTTGACTCACCCCAGCCCCAGGATAAGAGTGAGAAACATGTGAAGCAGCCTGCCCAGCCAACCTGCTGAGTGACACATAAGTGCCTATTGTTGGTGCCCATGGGATCTGGTGGCGGGGGCGAGGCGGGTGGTTGATTCCTCAGCAACAGTTGTTTAACACAACTGCTAACCTAAAATATAGATCGAGAAACATGGAAGGCTTTGAAGTGAGTTGTTTTTAATCTTTTAGAAAGAATGAAACATTGAAAAGTGACTTGAAGCGGTTGGATTTTCCCCAAATGTAAGACTGAATGGAGGTGGAGGAGGTGTAAAAATTTTCCCAAACATCTTCATCTCTTTACTGAGTCTGTTGCTATTAAGACCTGAACGATGACAGCTTTTGTGGGAGGAAGAAAGAAACTGAGCTTCTTTGAAGAGCAGCACATTTCCCCCAGAGTTACAATGGGTGTTGCTTCCCATCCCTGACTTCTGTGAGCATCTCTGCAGCATAAGATAATGTGTGTGCGCACGTGAGAGTGTATGGATCTCGAATAAAGTCTGACTTCGGTGTTTTTTAGAAAATCGGACTTTTCCATCATTCTGTCATGGGGTTTCCCAGCCAGCTCACTGCATTACTAGCGGCAGAAGGGATGATGGGACACAGGAGGTGAGGGAGCCTGACTGGGTTTCCATGCTTGTCTGTGACTTCAGGGTTTCCACGCTGTGCACTCTCCTCTTCTGGAGCATCGTGATGGCCATGCTTCTCATCTGCTTCTAATGCACAGCCGTTCTTCTAGGTACTGGCCTCCCTGAGTGCCCTCTGGTCCCCCGGAAGTTTTCACACTGCTGTGTCTTTCCTCTCACTGCTTCGCTCACCCAGAGTTTCCTTTCTCAGTGCTGGCTGTAGGCATCCTTCTCACCTTTCATGTTCCAACTCAAATACTATCTTTATTGGGAAGACGTCCTGAAATAATCTGTGGGGATAGCACGTTGTTTCTGTGTTACAGTCCATGTCTCTGCACTTATTTTCTTGGCTGTTTTTCTTTCTAGGTTGAGTTTGGTGCCTTGCAGTGTCTTTCTATCTGAGGTCTCCCATAAGTAGTTACTGCTGTCCCAACTATAGGCAAGAGAAGGTGGGGTTCTTATATGGAAGGTGCTGATTGTCTGGGTGAAGAAACCACAGACAGGCGCGTAAAATGCCACGAAGAACAATCAGCAGTGATAGAGATGCAAAATGGTGCAGTCACAGTGGAAAAGCACAGTGGAAATATGGTGGTTCTTCAAAAAAATGAAACAGAATTATCGTGTGCCCCAGAATCCCACTGCGGGGTATATATCCAAAACCATCAAAAGCAGGAAATCAGACAGGTATTATACACCCACGTTCATAGCAAGATTATTCACAGTAGGCAAAATGTGGGAACAACCTATGTCCATCTATGAATGAATGCATAAACAAGATATGGCTATACATGCAATGAAATATGTCTCTAAAAAGAAGGAAATTCTGATACATGCTACCAGATGTATGAACCTTGAGGACATTATGCTAAGTGAAATAAGCCAGTCACAAAAGGACAAATATTGTATGATTCCACTTATGAGGCATCTAGAGTCATCAAGGAGAAGGCGATAGCACCCCACTCCAGTACTCTTGCCTGGAAAATCCCATGGATGGAGGAGCCTGGTGGGCCACAGTCCATGGGGTCACTAAGACTTGGGCACGACTGAGTGACTTCACTTTCACTTTCCACTTTCATGCGTTGGAGAAGGAAATGGCAACCCACTCCAGTATTCTTGCCTGGAGAATCCCAGGGGTGGGGGAGCCTGGTGGGCTGCCGTCTATGGGGTCACACAGAGTTGGACATGACTAAAGCGACTTGGCAGCAGCAGCAGAGTCATCAAGCTCATTGAAGCAGAAAGTGGCATAGTGGTTACCAGCAGCTAGAGGGAAGGGTTATTGTTTAATGGGTATGGAGTTCAGTTTAGGGTGATGACAAAGTTCTAGTGATAGATAGTGGTGTGGTTGTACAACCATGTCAAGGTACTTAATGCCCCTGAACGATGCACTTACAACTAATTAAAATGGTAAATTTTATGTAATCTGTATTTTATCACAATGAAAAAATGAAAACAATAGAAACGACAAAAATTTAGTATGTACAAATAATGGTCTGTATACAAATTGGTTTCAGGCTCAAACATTTTTGGCAGGGAATGCTGAGGTGGGTTTAAAGTATGGGGGTTCCAGCAGGAATGTATGAGCTCTTTGGATTCTGCCTAAGGGAGAAATGGGTGAAGGGTCTTCTGACATCGTGTCTCCTTGATTGGAGGTTCCTTACTTGAGTCCCAGAGGCTGATCACTAAGCACCACTCAGCTGGAGTCCTCCATTTCCCAGGTTGGGTCTGGCCAGTGTGAAGGGCCAGCAGGTGGGAGGAGAGCAAGAGGTGGATGAGGTCAGGGACTCCTGCCAATGTGGCAGTGACTTTGGTCCTTTACTGCCATCGCATCTGCCTATGAGCAGCAAATGGAAGAAGGAAAGAAAAGGAAGGTTTCCTATAAGTTTTTCACATATTTCTGCTCCATTTCATGTGGTCAGAACCCAGCTTCCCGGGGAGAGCAGGGCATATAGGCTTTATTCCTAGAGACAGTGTGTGGGAATAAGTGTCAGAATTCTGTTCCTAAGGAAGAAAGGGGGATGGATACTGGAGTCCCCTGGCTGGCTCTGCCATGGAGCTGAACAGAGCCCACTCATGACTGGGGTGGACAGGGTCAATGTGCCTTCTTTCCTCTCCTGCTGTTGGGTATCTAGGCTTTGTCTGCTGGCAGAGTCTTAGCCAACTTGGGCCCCTTCTCTGTGCTGCATGTAAAGAAGGTACCACGTGCCCTGCCTCACAGGGAGAAATTAAAGAACCAGAACAGATCCATGTACAAGCATTTTAGACCAGGAAGCTATAAGTCTGGTTTGCACGCTTGTACCTCCCAACTCTCAGTTATCATGGGACATAGGTTGCTATGGTGACAAGATGAGGGAGGGTCTGCTTCCACTTATACATAAAACTTCATAAAGTTTCCTCTGAAGAGCTGGACTCCAGATAAGGCAAAGCCTGCCCCCGGGTGCCAGAGGGCTCAAAAAGTTTCCCCAGATTTTTGTTCACCAAATGAATCTTGCAGGAAGCCAATGCTATAAACTGAGTCCAGAAATGTCCTAGGAAGAGGAACGATTCAGTGCAAATCCTAAAGAACTGGAACGAACTGAAAGAGAGCTCTGCTCTGGAGTTGAGAGTGGGCACAAGGAGGGAGGTGGTCAGGACTGCAGCCTAGGAACCACTTCCCACCCCTCTTCTATCCCTGTCCCTCACCCCATAGCTGGCCATCTGCACTCAGCATTGGAGTGCTGGTGGGGGTGTAGGCTCTGGCATCTCCTCGGCTTGAGCCCTTCCTCCATCACTTTCTAGTTATATGACCTTGGGATAATTTCTTTCAGTTTCTGAGCCTCTGCTTCCTCATCTGTAATAAGTAGATAGCACCAGATTCAGAGGGAATTCAATGAGGGAATGCACACAACATGGTTAGCACACTGTCAGACTGGTGGTTATTTTAACTGGTATTTCCAGATGAGGCTTCCCAGGTGGCGCTAGTGGTAAAGAACGCACCTGCCGATGCAGGAGATGTAAGAGATTCATCTATGGTCATACACCCTGAACACGCCCGATCTCGTCTGATCTCAGAAGCTAAACAGGGTTGGGCCTGGTTAGTACTTGGTTGGAAGACAGGTTCAAATCCTGGGTCGGGAAGATCCCTTGGAGAAGGACATGGCAACCCACTCAAGCTTTCTTGCCTGGAGAATCCCGTGGACAGAGGAGCCTGGCAGGTTATAATCTACAGGGTTGTAAAGAGTCAGACACGACTGAAGCAACTCAGCACACATGCACCCTTTTCCAGATGACCAAATTCCTGAGCACTTCAGTGTGCAGAGAGTTACAGTCTTTGGGGTAGAATTAAAAAGCATCCCAGGAGTGAGGAAGGGGTGAAGTTGGAAGAGGGGTGCTGTGGCAAACAGGTAAGGGCACTCCTTTGTTCCTGAATTATTCTTAGAAATAGGCTTTGAATAATTGGAGGCCATTTTTCATTATCATCATTTTCCAGAGAAATGACTCCTTTGCTAAAATCTGAGGCAAGGAGGTACACTCAATTCAGCTTAGATTGCTTTCTTAAAAACTGCTTAGGGATGGCCCCAAACCAGTGGCTCATGTGGGGAGGTATGAATGCAAGGATGGATAATCCCTGCCTTGTTGATTACTTCCCAAAGTGAAAGAGGAGGGAGCAGAGGGACAGAGAGGGAGAGGGGAGGGAGGGGTACGAGGGAAAGAGGGAGTGGGGTTGAAAGGCAGGCTCTAGAAAGTGTTCAGTCGCTCAGTTGTGTCCAACTCTTTGCGACCCCATGGACTGCAGCACGCCAGGCTTCCCTGTCCTTCACTATCTCCTGGAGTTTGCTCAAATTCATGTCCAGTGAGTTGGTGATGCCATCCAGCCATCTCATCCTCTGCCATCTTCTTCTCTTTTTGCCCTCAGTCTTTCCCAGCATCAGGATCTTCTCCAATGAGTTGGCTGTTCCCATCAGGTGGCCTCAGAGGGAGTAGGGTTGAAGGGCAGGCTTTAGAAGGATCTGACAGATGTGGGGTCAGCCCGGATCAGGGAGTGGTTCTGTGAGTCTGTGCCTGGTGGGGCTCTGAGGAACATGTCTTCCCATCTGTCCCCAACCTCCCTGTGATATTTTGTCCCCATCTAGGTATCAGTTCAGTTCAGTCGCTCAGTCATGTCCGACCTTTGCGACCCCATGAATCACAGCACGCCAGGCCTCCCTGTTCATCAACTCTCGGAGTTCACTCAGACTCATGTCCATTGAGTCAGTGATGCCATCCAGCCATCTCATCCTCTGTCGTCCCCTTCTCCTCCTGCCCCAAATCCCTACCAGCATCAGAGTCTTTTCCAATGAGTCAACTCTTCACATGAGGTGGCCAAAGTACTGGAGTTTCAGCTTCAGCATCATTCCCTCCAAAGAAATCCCAGGGTTGATCTCCTTCAGAATGGACTGGTTGGATCTCCTTGCAGTCCAAGGGACTCTCAAGAGTCTTCTCCAACACCACAGTTCAAAAGCATCCATTCTTCAGCACTCAGCTTTCTTCACAGTCCAACTCTCACATCCATACATGACCACTGGAAAAACCAAAGCCTTGACTAGACGGACATTTGTTGGCAAAGTAATGTCTCTGCTTTTGAATATACTATCTAGGTTGGTCATAACTTTTCTTCCAAGGAGTAAGTGTCTTTTAATTTCATGGCTGCAGTCATCATCTGCAGTGATTTTGGAGCCCAAAAAAATAAAGTCTGACACTGTTTCTACTGTTTCCCCATCTATTTGCCATGAAGTGATGGGACCAGATGCCATGATCTTCGTTTTCTGAATGTTGAGCTTTAAGCCAACTTTTTCACTCT
>SJYQ01035456.1:275488-305071 GCA_006410935.1 Redunca redunca
GGCAGGGAATGGGAGAGAGTTTAATAAAGGGACTGTTCACAAGTGTAGGCATGTTTGAGGGAACCATTCAAGGATGTGAAATACCTCTGGATTAGGAACAGCAAGAAACTTACCACACTCGCCCCCGACCAAGACATGAAGCACTTACACACTCCAAGAAGACTGAAGGCAGGGCGCCCAGCAGAGCAGTGGCTTTCCAGCAGAGGAGCACAGCTATTACTACCAGCCTGGGGATGGGCGCGAGCAAGCTGGAGGAATGAGGAGCCTGACCCCTCTCTCCTCCCACCCTCTGCTGACTTAATCCTTCTGTTGGCTGAACCCAACTAGTAAGGGAGTCTTATTTGCTGTACATGGATGCCAGCCTTCTGGGGGCACTGTCTAGTTTTCAAGTGCTATCTGCTGTTTCAGGCGGGGCTCCTTGGGACCGAAGGAACAAAGCCACCCATGGTTCCTTCAAGGAGAAGTGGGCAGGCATGGCACTGTTTAAGATGCCCAGGGAGTCTGCATGGAAGCCACATAGGATGGCAGGAGACAGATGATCTGCCAGGCCCTTTCCCGTGCCAAGCTTGGCCTTGAGCCTCTTGGGAAAGAGATGATGCTGTCTGGATTAGAGCAAAGTCTGACATAGCTGGACTTTGCATTATTTGTAACACTTACAGACGCCCCCTCAGAGTAAAAAGTAATGCATGTTTGTTGCAGACAAAGGACACAGAGACGCGCAAAGGAAAAGCCAACTCCCTCCCCCAACCCCACCCTCTACAACAAACATTAGCAGTTTAGTGTATGTTCTTCCTTCCTTTTCTCTGTGCTCTCTCAAAATATATTTAAATGTTTATAAAATATAAATTTTTTTTCTTCAAAAATAAGGTCACAGGATGTGCATAACCTACAATAGTTTTTTCCAATGAAAGTATAATATCACCCTAGGTCAATCAATATATATGGCTCCAACTCATCATTTTTAATTGCTTCCTACAGTACTCTTGCCTGGAAAATCCCATGGACAGAGGCTGCGGTCCACGGGGTCACAAAGAGTCAGACACGACTGAACGACTTCACTTTCACACATTGGAGGAGGAAATGGCAACCCACTCCAGTGTTCTTTCCTGGAGAGTCCCAGGGATGGGGGAGCCTGGTGGGCTGCTGTCTATGGGGTCACACAGAGTTGGACATGACTGAAGCGACTTAGCATGTCATAGTGTCTTTATATAAAGATTTTTTGAGGAAATCACACCTCCCTTTCAATTAGCCAACATAGAATTCTTGGTGACCTACGAAGTCAAATTACTATAAAGATCGTCTTTTGGTCTCTAAGTATTAATACTCCTGGTCTAGTTAGGGTTGTAACTTCTGGGCATGTGACAGAACTTATATTTCAAGATTACCCATCAATGGCACCCAGGTGACTTAGACTCTGGACACTTTAGAGAACGTTGTTGGACTGAAAAGTCTTCGAGGGTCTCATGTGGGAGCAGGAGAGGGGTGATGAGAGCTGGACTTTAAAAGAGGGAGACAGTCACTAGCACTATTTTAAGCACAGGTGGCAACACCAATTGAGCCTTCCCTGGTGGCTCAGTGGTAAGGAATCCACCTGCCAATGCAAGAGACACGAATTCAATCCCTGGGTCAGAAAGATGCCTTGGAGAGGGAAATGACAACGTACTCCAGTATTCTCGCCTGGAAAATCCCATGGACAGAAGAACCTGGGGCTACAGTCCATGGGGTCACGAAAGAGTTGGATACAACTTAGCGACTAAACTCCACCACCACCACCTCCACCAATCAGTGGCTGACAGAAGTGTTATGTGGCAGAGAGTCTGCTGGTCCTCTGAAGCAGGGAGACAGCTATCGTGCATAAGAGATACAGAGAGAGGTGCGCGTACCATTCCAGGTTCTTGAAATCTGGTTGCTTTTCTCCAAATAGGTTAATTATCCCTCTAGCCAAGAATTCTTTCACACTCTTGATTTGTGGAACACACTCTTTTTATTGAAAGCTCCCATGTCAGTTCGCGTCTTGTCTGTGTCTGCACGATCATGAGTTTGAAATAGGGCATGTTTCTGTTAATAAGATTTGACGTGATGCCTGTTAGCCAGTGAACAGCATGGGGCTCTGCAGTTCTGTGTCAGACCCCAAGGGCATCTTGGTCCAGGTTGCCATAAGCTTCCTGCAGAGGGAGAAGGAGCCCCTACTCTCTGGGTGGAGCAGGAGGGCAGCTGGGAAGAGCAGGCTCCCCTCCTTCTGGTCCCACACCAAGGTCATTTGCCTTTGTGCCTGCCTCCCTCAAGTGCTATTCCCTTATCTTGGCCATTACATCCTTTCTCTCCCCTTTCCCGAATCTCTGAAGGCATCTCCTGTGCTTCCAGGTGGCCAAGCATTCTCTCTGGCTCCCCAGTTGGGTCCCTCCCCCAGGCACCCCAGGAGTGTCTTCTCTATGCTTTCTCTTAAGTTTCTGGCCCCCTCATGGGGACATGGCCCCCCTAAGGTGCTTGTCTAGGGCAGCCACATTTTGATCTGGCCTCCATTCATTTCCCAGAGCTCACAACTTGAGGACACAAGCTTTCCCATCAGACTCCTGCCCCCAGCTCTGAACTCCTTGAACACTCTGGAATTCCTCATCCCTTTACCTCTCTGTTGCTGTAACTTTGGACTCTTCCAAGGTTTGGGGTATAACGATTCACCGTTCATGTCCAGGGCAAACTTAGTGCTTTAAGACTCTTCATTCAAAAGATTTGAGGAATCATTACAAACCCCACTGAGGAGGAAAGAGACACACAACTTGATACTATCCCCTTTAAATGGGAGAAACTCCCAGTTGTGAACCATATGGGAGGCAGATTCTCACCTTGAAGAAGTGGTGCTGGGAATTGCTTTTCCTCTCCCGGCACTCTCCGAGCTGCTGAAATATCTCCCCTCATTATCAGGAGCCTGTATGAAAGCTGGTAAACTTTTATTGCAGGCGTATTATAGCTTGACTTTAAAACATTCCCCCCACCCGTGCTACACTTGGCAGCACTGAGGGATGGATTTCATATGAAATTTGCAACTGTCATTCAGGCCCTCGTTGAGCAGGGAGGGCAGTGGGGGATAAGTCTGGGAGCCCCCAGGGCCTCAGACAGTCTCCTCTGCCCCCAGGCCCATTCCCCTCGGTGTCCGCTTTTGCTGAGCCTTGCCCTCTCCAGGGGACTTAACGAAGGTCACAGAATTACCTGCACATAAGGGAGAGAGAAGGTCTTCAGGAGGGGAGAGTGGTTCTCAGTCATCCCCCATTTGGGTAGCTGCATAGAAGGCTCTGGAGAGAGCCAAGACTGGCCAGGATGGCCCGGTTGAAATGGAAAGGTGTTGAAGAGGAAAGGGTCCACCCTCTGGACTTGGAGCCTTGCAGGAACCAGCCCTTGGTCCCCCTAAGTGACTCAGGCTTTGGAATCTAAGGCAAATGGGAAGTGGGGGAGGGGCAAGTGTGGGCTCTGCTGTTAAATTATTCTCGGCTGTCATCTTGGTGTCCACACTCATCAGCTGCAGCTCCCAGGGCAAGTGACATCATTTCTCTGCCCCGAGACCTCTCATGTTTTAGTACAAGTAATATTCTACTGGAGAGGAGTGATGAGGACTAAACACAATCACATTTGCAAAACTCCCAGGGCTGGTCCTAGCTTAAAGTAAATGCCTGATTGATGTCGAGCCTCTCCTTGTATTTGATTCAAGCTGCTTCTACTGCGGTCATGGTTTCCCTCTCTCATGCAGTTCTCAGAGGTCCAATCTTGTTGTTTTCTATGGAAATATCTCTATCAATTGAAGTGTTATGTCTCTTGCAAGGCCAGCTCTAAGACTCCATATGTCCATAGTTCTCTATTAACTTTCATAACTGATCAACTTTTTTCTTTTCCTTTTGCCTTTTCTTGATCTTTTCTACATTCTCTAGCTAGGATGACCCAAGATCTCCCAAAGGGTTATCTGAAATAAGGGCCAAAGTTGAGGTTCAGGATAATGAAAGGATGATTCACATGTCTTAAATATCCCTCATATCCAACAAAGTTGGGTGCATAATGGTAAAGCATTACCCAGTCCTGCCTAAAATGATTCAAACTGGCTCTCTAGATCAGAGGTCAGTAAACCACAGCCTATGGGAAAAATCCATCCCATCATCTTTTCTTGTAAATAAAATTTTATTAGAACATGGTCACACTCATTTGTTTAGAAATTGACTATGGATGCTTTTTGGAGAAGGCAATGGCACCCCACTCCAGTACTCTTGCCTGGAAAACCCCATGGATGGAGGAGCCTGGTGGGCTGAAGTCCATGGAGTTGTGAAGAGTCGGACATGACTGAGGGACTTCACTTTCACTTTTCACTTTCCTGCATTGGAGAAGGAAATGGCAACCCAATCCAGTGTTCTTGCCTGGAGAATCCCAGGGATGGGGGAGCCTAGCGGGCTGCTGTCTATGGGGTCGCACAGAGTTGGACACGACTGAAGCGACTTAGCAGCATGGATGCTTTTGCATTATGGGCTTTCCAGGTGGCTCAGTGGTAAAAAAAAAAAAATCTGCCTATCAAGGCAAGAAATGTGGGTTTGATCCCTGGGTTGTGAAGATCCCCTGATGAAGGAAATGGTAACCCACTCCAGTATTCTTGCCTGGAGAATCCCATTAGAGGAACCTGGTGGGCTACAGTCCATGGGGTCACAAAGAGTCAGATGTGACTGAGCAACTGAGCGTGCATGCCTTTGCATTACCACGACAGAGTCGAGCAGTTGCAACAGAAATTCTACGGCCTGAAAAGCTTAGAATATTTACTATCTGACCCTCACAGAATTTTGCTGACCTCTGCTCTAGGTCATCTTCTGTTGATGTGTTCCAAGGCTCCTGCCTCAGCTTCAAGGGGGCACTGAGGAATTAACTGTGCCATCCATTAGGTAAGCTCACCTGCTGAGCTACTCATATATGAGGAAATGTTGCATATGTATTGCATGACTAATATGTTGAGTAAGCATTTTAGGCAGTTTGGGCCTATCCTGACAAATTAATCTTAAGATTTATTTCAAGGGTAGGGCCAATCCTGGATGTGCCTAAGAGCTTGAGAAAGATCTGAAAGGCAGTTAACTCAGCTGTCATCTGTCCCTGCTGCTGATCACAAGCACTGCTTGGGTCCAATACCTTAATAAATAGCATCTTATGTTTGTTAAACATAACTGTTTCAATAAAGGTCCATATAGTCAAAGCTATGGTTTTCCCAGTAGTCATGTACAGATGTGAGAGGTGAACCATAAAGAAGGCTGAGTGCCAAAGAATTGAGGCTTTCAAATTTTGGTGCTGGAGAAGACTCTTGAGAGTCCCTTGAACTGCAGAGAGATCAAACCAGTCAATCCTAAAGGAAATCAACCCTGGATACTCATTGGAAGGACTAAAGCTGAAGCTGAATCTCTAATACTTTGGCCATCTGATGCAAAGAGCCAACTCATTGGAAAAGACCCTGATGTTGGGAAAGATAGAAGGCAAAAGGAGAAGGGAGCAGCAGAGGATGAGATGGTTAGATAACATCACTGACTCAATGGACATGAATTTGAGCAAACCCTGGGAGATAGTGAAGGGCAGAGGAGCCTAGCATGCTGCAGTCTATGGGGTTGCAAAGAGCCAGATGTGACTGAGTGAAAAACAACAACAATCATTGTTTCATAGGACTCTAATATATGTATATATGCTTTTTTTCCACTTGATTCTACTACCATTTTTCAAAGGTATACTCTGTTTTGTATATGTTAAAGACAAGACCTGAAAGTGTTTCAGGACTCTTTTTATGCACCATGATTTATCTGTATTTCCACAATTACAGCCTTATTTTCAACCTCTCATTAAGCCTCATTCTGCTTTGCATGCAGATCTGGACAGACAGCCTTTGAGGAAATGATAAGATCTTTGGCTTTATTCTGACATTCATCTTGCCCAGATCTATGCTTGACTCGAACTCATTAAGTTTTGGGCCAGGCCCTCCACTACTTTCTTTCCCCTGTCTGCCATCCCTGTGAGAATTTGCCTTCTTGTGCTCAACTTCTTGCCATTCACTCAACATTGGACAACTTGCCTTCTAGGTAATACACTCTCCAGACACTAATGAAAGTCTCCAGGTAATTTGTAAATGTTCATCTTCTTTTATAATAGATAGTTGGGAGCTTAAGGATATTTTGAAGAGAAACAACGTGGTCTTTAAAGTCCCATGGAACTCAGCTCCTGACTTTCCAGTTTGAAAGATACTTCAGGGTCTTTGGACTAAGGTAAGCATGCCATTTTTGCTTCGTTCACCATCTAGCCAAAGCCATAGCCTCACTCCCAGGACCCTTGACTAATTCTTCTCTTGATAGTTGTATGTGATGTTCTGGCACATGCAAGTGCCCAGGTGTGGAGCAAGGCAACACATGATTATATTGCTTCCTTTAATAAAGCCAGTTGTACCCTAGTGATGGGGCTATAGCTGTCTCATAGAGCACCAACAAACAGTTACTCAGCATAATAGATTGAGGTAGGTGTGGGGAGAAGACAGGAAAACCAATTAGCAGATCCAGTAACCAGAATCTTCCTTGAGTTTTAAAGAAGTGAGAGTGTCTTTAGTGATCACATACCTAAGCTTTCCATTTTAATAGTGAGAGAGCTGAGGCTCTGAGAGCAGAAGTAACCTGTCCAAGGTCTTCCTGGGAGTTAGTGGCATAACAGATATGAGAATTTAAGACTTCCAATTCATCTTATGCAAGTAGTTTTCTAAGGATTCAAAGAGTGTCTCAGGAGACCCTTCCAGAGGGAAGGGGGTGATGGGGCCAATTTTATCTGTTTGATTTATCTTAATGGGAGTATTTTGCTCCCTAAAATGATTTGAAAGTCACAGTAGCAAAACATGCTGACTCTTGCTTGGAGGAGATTGAAAATCCTTAAAAGAAAACTGAAAAGTCATTATACAATTGGCTTCCATTGACTGTCTATTGTGTTCCATGTACTTGATGCTCAGTGGTTCACTTAATCTTAATAATATTCCTAGGAGGTAAAAGCTATAACCTATTTTAAGTGAGGAGACTGAATGTCATGCAGTTTAAGAAACTTGTCCAAGGATTCATATTTGAAAGTAAGTGGAGTAACTGGAATTCAAACTGAGGTCTTTCTGATTTTTTAAAAAAATTTTATCTGAATATAATTGACTAACAATGTTGTGTTAGTTTCTGCTGTATAGCGAAGTAAGTCAGTTATACATATACATAGATCACTCTCTTTTTAGATCCTTTTCCTTTATAGGTCATTACACAGAGCATTGAGAAGAATTCCCTGTGCTATACAGTAGGTCCTTATTAGTTATCCAATATATTTTTTTTCTGATTTTAAAATGCATTCTTTCTTTATAGATTAAATTAGATTATCAAATACTTTCAAGTTTATTGAGACTATACTGTAAGGGACCACAGACTCAGCAGTGGCCACAGGACTGGGAAAGGTCAGTTTTCATTTCAATCCCAAAGAAAGGCAATGCTGAAGAATGCTCAAACTACCACATAATTGCACTCATCTCACTTGCTAGTAAAGTAATGCTCAAAATTCTCCAAGCCGGGCTTCAGCAATACGTGAACCATGAACTTCCAGGTGTTCAACCTGGTTTTAGAAAAGGCAGAGGAACCAGAGATCAAATTGCCAACATCCGCTGGATCATCAAAAAAGCAAGAGAGTTCCAGAAAGCATCTATTTCTGCTTTATTGACTATGCCAAAGCATTTGACTGTACGGATCACAACAAACTGTGGGAAAATTATTAAAGAGATGGGAATACCAGACCACCTGACCTGCTTCTTGAGAAATCTGTATGCAAGTCAGGAAGCAACACTTAGAACTGGACGTGGAACAAGGGACTGGTTCCAAATTGGGAAAGGAGTATGTCAAGGCTATATATTGTCACCCTGCTTATTTAACTTATATGCAGAGTACATCATGAGAAATGCTGGGCTGGATGAAGCACAAGTTGGAATCAAGATTGCTGGGAGAAATATCAATAACCTCAGATATGCAGATGACACCACCCTTATGGTAGAAAGCAAAGAAGAACTAAAGAGCCTCTTGATGAAAGTGAAAGAGGAGAGTGAAAAAGTTGGCTTAAAACTCAACGTTCAGAAAACTAAGATCATGGCATCTGGTCCCATCACTTCATGGCAAATAGATGTGGAAACAATAGAAACAGTGACAGACTTTATTTTAGGGGGCTCCAAAATCACTACAGATGGTGACTGCAGCCATGAAATTAAATGATACTTGCTCCTTGGAAGAAAAGCTATGTCCAAACTAGACAGCATATTAAAAAGCAGAGACATTGCTTTTCCAACAAAGGTCCATCCAGTTAAGGCTATGGTTTTTCCAGTCGTCATGAATGGATGTGAGAGTTGGACTATAAAGAAAGCTGAGTGCTGAAGAATGGATGCTTTTGAACTGTGGTGTTGGAGAAGACTCTTGAGAGTCCCTTGGACTGCAAGGAGATCCAACCAGTCCATCCTAAAGGAGATCAATCCTGAATATTTATTGGAAGGACTGATGCTGAAGCTGAAACTCCAATATTTTGGCCACCTTATGCAAAGAACTGACTCATTTGAAAAGACACTGATGCTGGGAAAGATTGAAGGTGTGAGGAGAAAGGAACGACAGAGGATGAGATGGTTGGATGGCATCACTGACTCAATGGACATGAGTTTGAGTAAATTCCAGGAGTTAGTGATGAACAGGGAGGCCTGGCATGCTGCGATTCATGGGGTCGCAAAGAGTTGGACACAACTGAGCTACTGAATTGAACTGAACTGAACCCTAAGGGAATAAAGAAGTGTCAGAGGGTATTGCTTTCTTTGAAACATGAGGTGCTACCTTAGACCAGGCCTAGATGATGTCCGTGGGACAAACTGGGCATGCAAGGGTCACGTTCATAGAGTGGGCCAGGGGAGACATATATAATGAGATGCGTCTAGAAGGAAGGGGCGGGGCAGGAGCCAAAGGCAGAAACTAATCACTAACTTTTATTGAATATGTAGTGTGTACTGGTGGCTTAGATGGTGCCTGCAGTGCAGGAGACCCAGGTTCAATCCCTGGGTCAAAAGATCCCCTGGAGAAGGGAATGGCAACCCATTCCAGTATTCTTGCCTGGAGAATTCCATGGACAGAGGAGCCTGGTGGGCTACAGTCTATGGGGGTCTCAAGTAGCTGGACATGGCTGAGTGATTGACACTTTCACTTTTTCACCAAGAACTCACTTATGCATTAGCTCTTTTAATCCTAAGACACCCTTGTGGTATAGGCGTTATTATTACTATCTCCCTTTTATTGATAAGGATCTTGCAGTATAGAGAAGTTAAATAGCTTGCTTTAGTTATTTAGTTAAATAGCTGAAAAGTGCCAGAGTTAGGATCTAAACACAGGTAATATCACCCCAGAGCCTGCATTCTCCATTTTTTATTTTTTGTAGAGTTTACAAAAGCAGGACTGTGAAATAATAAATATATGGAAAATTTCCATGACTCTAAAGCTCTATTTGAGGCCTTCTCATCATACAGGATGACATAACACTTTATACTGCACATCTCTTTACTCTGCAGAGTATATTAAGTTTGTTGGATGGGCTGGAGGTGGATAGGGTCTGTGGATTGGCTGGCCAGGGCCTTTGGAGGGTGCTATATGAAAGGGAACATCTTGACTATGGAAACCAACCCTGCAGAGTGTTAGCCCTGCTCCATAAAGCTTCAGGCAGGGGTCCCACCCCATCTCTTTAAGCCTTATTTTCTGCTTCTCTCCCTCTGTGGTTCAGCATTGAATGTCGGGACCACAGAATTTTCTTCCAGAATAAAGGGGCCCCAATTTATTCATAGCCAAGCCAGACCTGGGTGAGGGTTTTGTTTCTAGAGTAAGTTTTCTAAAGTCCTAGTCTGATAATTTGGGGTACCAGCCTGGTCTCACTGGGTCAATCTGGGGAGGTGGTTATGGACCTCCTTTATGGAGCTGGGGTCTGTGTTGTTACAGACCTGGCTTCAGTCCTTCCTTGTTCATTTGGTCAATCATTTATTATTTTTTTTAAAGGCTTGGAGTGTTCCTTCTGAGCCTGGTCCTGTGTGAATGTATGCAGGAGATGGGGCAGGGGAAAGATCCATCTCTGGCTTCGAGAAGCTTCCAAGTCGGTTGAGAAGAGAAAGCTCCTACCAGAAACAGTTGATCTATATCTGGAGCTTTGGAAAAGGAGAGGATGAGAGGAGAGGGTTCCCCACGGTGAGCTACTATATAGCACAGGGAACTCTGCTCAGTGTCAGGTAACAACCTAAATGGGAAAAGAATTTGAAGAAGAGATACATGTACATGGATAACTGATTTACTTTGCTATATGTCTGAAACTAATGCAATACCGTTAATCAACTATACTCCGATATAAAATAAAAAGTTTCAAAAAAAAGTGAGGGGAGAGCTGCCGAAGAGTGATAGGACCCTAGCTGCCTATCCAAACACCATCCATCTTGTGTTGCTCAGCCCAAAGCCTCTCTTCTGTCTGAAACCTTCTGTGCTTTTGTGGTTATGTAGATCTCTCCCCTCTGTGGGCTCAGCAGCATTTTTTTGTTCTCTTACAAGACGTAGCATTATTCTTTTTTTGACTTTTTTTTTTTTTGGCATTCCTCATCTGGACTGGGGCAGAGCCCACTGTTATTCCCATCTTCTCTACTCCCTAACAGTACTTTAAAAAATTCATTGTGAAGCTGAAGCCCCAGAGAACTTGTTAAAATGCAGATCTGAATCCAGTTAGTCTTGTGTGGATCCCAGGATTCTGCATTCCTAACAAGCTCCCAGCTTGTCAGATGCTGAACCCAATGGTCTATGGACCCTGATTCGAGCAGCAAGGTTCTATAGTGTTAGACACAGACAGTACCTTTTAAGTGAACTTGTTGATGTATTCAAGTGGTTAATGGGGGCATGTTTTAATGGGGGCTTCCTTTCTCTGGGTCTCTTTTTACGTATAATCCAGAAAAGGAACTTTTTTAGGCTTGACAGATACTAAGGCTTCTGTACCCCCATTTTCCTCTCCTGTATCCTTAGCTGATATTGAAGTTAAAGATGGTATTCTTTCCCACTGAACTTGGGAATGTCCTCTTGAGAAGGATTTTCTCAATATAATGCCCTAAATATCCACTTCTGGTCCAACAGAGCTGGCTGGAAGATGAATCCTACCTGCTACCCTGGCTAAGATGTGCCTTAAAGGTGTCTTCTAATGGAATGATTTGGGATGTGTGGGGAAGCTGAGTGCTACACAGAGATGCTCCAGAATCCAGTCCACTCTGGGAGATGAAGACTTTGCTACCTTCAGAGGCTCTCATGCTAGAGAAGCCCCACAGTCTGGGTTTGGGAAGTGAGAAGAGGGGCAGGAAGATGGAGAAGAGGTGATGGATGGGAATGATGAAGTCAATGGTTCTTCCTTCTTACACTGTTGGTGGGAATGTAAACTGGTGCAATCTCCATGGAAAACAGTATAGATTTTCCTTTAAAAACTAAAAATAGAGTTACCACATGATCCAGCAATTCCACTCCTCAGCATATACCTCGACAAAACTCTAATTCAAAAAGATACATGCACCCCAGTGTTCATAGCAGCTCTATTTACAATAACCAAGACGTGGAAGCAACCACCAACAGATGGATGAATAAGGAAGATGTGGTATATATGCAATAGAATATTATTCAGCCACAAAAAGAAAGAAATAATGTCATTTGCAGCAACTTGTATGACTTAGAAATTATTATACTAAGTAACTAGACAGAGAAAGACAAATATATGATTCCATGTCTAAGTGGGATTGAAAAAAATGATATAAATGAACTTATTTGCAAAACAGAAGTAGGCTCACTGACAGAAAACACACTTACTGTTAACAAAGGGGATGAGGGAGGGGAGAGAGATAAATTAGGAGTCTGGAATTAACATAGGCACAAGTTTGGAATTAACATGGACACATTAATATATATAAAACAGATAGCAAGGACCTACTGTATAGCCCAGGGAACTATATTCAATATCTTATAATAACCTATAATGGGAAAGAATCTGAGAAAGAATATACATGTCTATCTATATCTGAACTGCTTTGCTGTATACCTGAAACTAAGACAACATTGTAAATTAACTATACTTCAATTTTAAAAAATGATCATAAAAAAAGTCTGGTTCTCAGCCGAGACTGCGTATTAGTAATAGAATCACGAGAAAGCTGTAACAAGTAGCGATGCCTGGAGCCACTCCTAGATACTACATTTAATTGGTCTGGGATAAGACCTGGGCATCAACATTGAAAAATCTCCCAGGTGAATCTAATGTGCAATCAAGGCGGAGAACCACTGATTAAGCCCATATGTTCCTGCTCAGCAAGTGGCAAGAGATTAAGGAGCTGGGCTCACTTTCAGTCCTGAGCTCCCTCCCCTAACTCACCACTCCAGGGCTGGGACCAGTAAGCTCGTGGAAGCAGCTTCAGTTCAGGGAGCCTTGTGGTTAGAACTGACCCTGTCTCCAGAGGCCACGCCAAAGGTCAAGGGTTTGAGGAAAGATAGTGCCTCCCAGACACCTTTTTTTGCTTAAAATGGATCCATCCTCAACAAAATGAGGTAAGGTGGCAGCTTCTCAGGTGCCATACTTTCTGGAGGGAATGTTGCTGTTATTGCTGTTATTGGCTCCAGGGTGGCTTTTCTCGTCCTCTGAGCTTTCTGCCGGGACCTCTTCTCCTTCCTGGTTGAGGGCTGGGAGGTAGAAGGCCACCCTACTCATCCTCGTCCTCCCTTGAACCCCACCCTTGAGTGTAGCCCTTCTCTTCTCACTTTCCTCCAGACACACACACCCTGTCTCCTCCATCTCCCAATCTGGTCGGCTCAACTGTTTGTTCTGATGAAAGACTGAATCACTGTTAACCCACTAAGATGTAGATGACTGATCCCTGCTCTCTTGGATTTGAAGAGTCTGCTCACTGTCCTAAAGTGCTTTTAATTTGTGGGATTCCAGATCATGAATGAGGAGAACAGGAAGCACTTTCACAACTACCATTAGAGGAGATTGGGGGGCTTTGGGGGTGGGGTGGGGATGGCATTCCTATACTCTTCCGTGTGGATGTTTCCCTCAAAGGTGAGAACGAGGCATTGCTTGAGACCAAGCCAGATACCTGAGGAGGAACAGTCTGTGTCTCTTCCCTCTTTAAAAAAAAATGACAAAAGGGTGTCTGCTTTAGGCAGCTTCAGCATATTTCTAATTTTAGTGCCCATTTGTAACCAGGACTTTGGCCTTCCAAGAAGACTTGATTACTACATTCATAATTCATTGGCAGCCCATCTAGTCCTAATTCAATGATTTCTCCAGTCAGGGAGAGAATCTTGATCCTTTAAAAACTGATTTTTCACTTTAGAATAGCAAAAGCAATTAGTTTTATTTTTAGCTACGTTAAGCAAGAGCTCTAATGAAGCTGAAAGGAGGTTTTTTCCTCTTCTCTCTTTCCCCTGAGGTACTTTGTAGGATTCAACCTAGAAGTTGGCCCACTGCTGCTGCTGGGTCTGGGTGAGATGCTTGTGGCTGGTGGAGGAAACCTAGAGTCTGGAGTCTGTGAAGGTGGAGGGTGGTTTTCAGAACTTTGTACTTAGCCATGTGTTTCCTGAGGCTGAGACTCCTACCTCGACTCTCGTCATGAAGGTGGGGGTGGAAGTGTGTGCAGGGCGAGCTTGGCAGCCTTAGTCCCTAAACTCTATGTTGTATCTGGAGTTCTTGGCATGAAAGGCGGAGAATAATAGTACTTGACATTCAGGTTCTTTGTTCCAACAGTACTGGCTCAACTTGCCATTCCCAGCCTTGCATCCCACCAGCTCCCCTGCACAGGCCCCCAGTCTGGCCAGAACGGTTTACACATGGGCCCCAAGTAGGACCACACACGTCTCATCTCCCACCTTTCCTTCACCATGCCCCTCCCCCAACATTCTGAACTCCTTTTCCTCTGGATTCTTGGGAGCCCACTTGTGCCTGTAAGTGTGAATTCCTAGATGGTGTTGGGCACATGTGGTCATGAGCCACAAGTGAATCTGCTCAGGCTTATTAACCCATTCAGATGGCTGCAGGGTCTGGAGGGTGGTTGGCTTAAAACAGGAAAGCTGATTGCAGTGTGAACTGAGCTGACCTGCAGAGCACAGGCCCAGTCTAAAGGCTGGAGCCATTCTTCAGCTACAAAAGACGGCTTTCATGCTGAGCTTCTGGTCTGGTGGTGTCGGATTTCCTATTTTTCAAGAGCAGCTGGAAATCCAGTTTAAAATGTAAAATCTCTTAATTTTTCAATGTTGGAAATTTGGGTTTCTTTAATACCTTTTGTGACCAAATCCCCATGTCTGGGGTCACCATTTTGATTACTCAGCTTTAGGTTTTAAGAGCAGAACCTACAGACCCCAGCTGAGAGCCACCATTTTAAAGCATCTTTGGGCCCCCTCTGCCTCCTAGTCAGAGTTCAGGCGGAAGAGCCGGCCCTACATGCAACACGCTGAGTGGTCCAGGGGGTTCCCAGTTACCATAGGGACCTTCACAGGTCCTCTGGGCAAAGCCAGCATTCACTTGTGGCCTCCAGCCCAGAATTCTCTCCATCAGTTTCACACAGAATGTGTGGTGTGGTGTCAGTTTTTGTAGCATCTTTACTGTTGAATCGTAACAGTAAACGAGGAAAATGCTCTTCCCTTGGAACGAATTAGATGAGAGAAAAGAATATAAGACTTCATTCCTGTTGTCTTCTATGTCATTTTTTGTGCGAAAGATGCTACTAAAATTGAGCATTGAAAAGGGCCATTGAGGCTCTACTGTGTGCCAGGCACCGTGAAGCTACAGGGCGGAGGGAACCACTCCCAGACCCAGTCTCTGTCCTTGGCAGGCTGAGCGTCGCAGGGTCTGGTTATAGAGTTCCTAGAGCAGAGATTTGGCCGCAGTCAGCTGTACGTGTCTCCCGACCCCCAGCCCTCTGCCCAGCACATTGGAGGGACTTAGCAGATTAAAGACATGGCAACCCAAGCGAGGGACAGAATAGAGAGGCAAAATAAGGCTTCCAACTAAAATATCGAGACTGCTTCATCTTGATCCGAGGATGTTCCTTCTCTTAGGAATCAGATTTTGGCATCCGTTTCTCTTGGCGAACAACTGCTTGTTGTGACAGACTAGTGTCTTGAATTGATAACTGAATAATATACAATTATTCCAAGTGATATTCTCTGGAAAACCTGAGATGTGGCTGGGGGAGGGAGGGCAGGTGCTCTAAGGGTTAAAGGCTGTGGTTCATGCACTTCTTCCAGGTCTTTCCCTCCTTTCCCCATCTTCTTACTTTATCATGAGTGCAGCCCCGAAGATAGTCCCAAGGAAAAATGGAGCATTGCTGCAGGTTCCCTGTGTCCGGCCCCTGAGAAATTGCCTGCCATTCTCAGGAAGAAGGTATACAAATTGGACGCCTGTGGAGGCCAGCTCAGGGTGTTAGATGAGCCTCCGACAGAGGATGTGAATCTTGGCCCCAGGTCTCTGTGAAAGATGGTGGGGCTGACAAGCCGACATCAAACACGCCTCTGTTCTGGGGAGCCATCACTCACCCCCTGCGCTCTGGCGGCACATGCTAATGAGGGCCAGCTCGTATACCATCCGTGCCAGAGGCTGGGGGTGGGGAGGGGGTGCAGCCTCCTAGCAGATCAGAAAGGGAGCCCTCAGGGTTGGGAAGGAGACGGCAGTTAGCTCTACCCCCTCTGCTTTCTGGAGGTCCCCATCTGTAGCAGCCCTTCTGGTGTCCGCCCCCTGCCTCAGTTTCCTAGTCGCCCATCCTGCCTTAAGCCATGGACTGCTTTCTCAGAGCATGAAGAATGGCATGTGTGAGTCATTCTCGGTGGCTTTTCTGTTTACAGGAAGACCCCAGGCATAGGACAGATTCTTAACCTCAGGAACAAGTGACTGATTACCCACTTCGGGCACCTGCTAGGAAAGGGTCTTGAGAGAGCCCTTGTGAAAACAGAGGTTCCCTTTTTATCAAGGGTGGTCCTGTCAGCTCAAGGGGCACTGAGGACAGATGATGACAATGGTGACGACACAGTGGCTTCCCTGGGGGCTCAGACGGTAAAGAATCTGCCTGCAGTGCAGGAAACCCAGGTTTGATCCCTGGGTTGGGAAGATGCCGTGGAGAAGGGAATGGCAACCCACTCCAGTATTCTTCTCTCAAGAATTCCAATGACAGAGGCAGCTGGCGAGCTACAGTCCATGGGGTTGCCAGAGTCGGACACGACTAAGTGACTAACACACGCAAGTGCTTTCCGTGTGACAGAACTCTTAAGAGCTTTGCATGTGCAAACTCACTGAATTCCTCCCATGAGCTCTGTGGTAGGCACTATTGTTATTCAGAAAGTGAAGAAACGGGGGCTCAGAGAAGTTAAAAAGAACTTACCTTTATAGCTAAGAAACATTCTTGGGACATGTCCCAGAAATCCTGCCTTGCTGTAATAACGAATGCTACTTCCTGTGTGAAGCATCTGCCAGTCCCCACCAGTTCCCCAGTGGTGCAGAGTTGAAGGGAAATGACCTAAGGCTTGACTTTGAATCCATCTTGGACACTTAGAAGTGGTGTGATCTCAGGCAAATTTTATAACTCCTCTGAGATTGGGTCCCTCTGAGGTTGATGGGAACAACGTCATTTGGATAGCCGTGTGGGTTAAGTGTGTTGAGCCCACTTAACTGGCCCAGCCGTGCTACTTGAGCCCCCAGTGCAGGTCAGCCCATCCTCGGCACATGGTGCTGCCTCTTCTGTTACAGGCAGCCTACCTCCTCCGTCTTGCTGTTTTATGCATATGCTTGTCTTCCCCATAAGGCTGAGTATCTGGGGGCAAATTCCATGTGTTTTTCATCTTTGAAAATACTTCCCTTGGAACTTTACTTAGTTGACTTGACTTAGTTGAAGTTCCCTTGGAACTTGGCTTAGTGGACTAGAATTGGAACAAGAATAGCAACCAACTTTTATGACGTGCACACCTCATGCTATGCCCATTCTAAGTCCTTCCAGCCATCTTGCTGCCGGGTCCTGTTGTGATGCTCATCTCTGTATCAATAGTTGGAGGAACTGTGACCCAGATAACTCAGATCTCTGACTTGAAATCCCACCATCAGCAGGTGGTGGAAGCCGGAAGTGGACCCAGGTGGTCTGAATCACAAGCTCTTAATCACTCGCCTGTGAGACCTTTGCCTTAAAGATCCTTTCCTCCAATCCCCATTCCTTTTAAATAAAAAGTTTCAAATGAGTGGAAACTCGAGGCTCCCAGAGGGTGAGCTGCTCAAGCTACGTCACAGGGCTAATTTGGTAGCCAGGCTGGGGCTGGAGCAAGCTCTCCCCACTGCCAGCCCAGTGTTCCTCCTCGGAGGTATGCCCTGTCATATGGTGCTGTGATTAATTGGGAGAGAAGCTGTAGGAGGTTGACATTTTCCCAGCCTCATCTGCGTTTGCTGCCCACACGCCAGGCCCTGAATGTCAAAGCCCCCCACGCTGCTTTGCCCGGTGTGGGGAGGAGGGAAGCCCACTCACTATTATTAAGCAATTAAAAATAAGGGCTGAGCAGATGTGGGACGGCCGCCTCTCCTGACGTGTCGGGCAACAAGATAGCTGGCTCCTCTCACTCACGCTGAGAGACATTTAAGGGACTAAATGAAAAGCAGCTGCTCTGAGCATTCAGGGGAGGCGGCTCTGAGCACTGCTGACTCAGTACCTCTCCGGCACAGCCTCCCCAGCAGCCTGCCACCGGGGTGGGGTGGACTCCGGGAGGAGCCGGGGCTCAGGACTGTGGTCAGTAGTCTCTAAAACACCGTGGTTATCTCATGATATCCATAAAGAGAGACAGGGTCTGAAAGCTTTCTCGGGGTCCTGGGGTCTGTTCCCAAGGCTGATGTATTCCTTACTCTGCTCCCCTACAGCAGTCTGGAGCCTCAACAGTCAAGTTTATGTCAGGTTGGGCCCAAACCATTTCCTATTTTTCATTTCCACCTGTAAGGATGAGCCTAGGACCTAATCTATTAGAAGAGGAAATGGGGACTGAGGTGGGTCAATACCATGGTCTGATTGTTTCAAAATTTCTATGTTGCACTCCTAACCCCAAGGTGATGATATTAGTGGGTGGGGCTTTTAGGAGGTGATTAGGTCATGAGGGCAGAGCCCTGATGAATGGGATTTGTGGCCTGATAGGAGAGGCCGGGGACATCTCCCCTACCCCCTCTACCAAGTGAGGTTACATGGGGAAGATGGCTGTTTATGTATCAGGAAGGAGGCCCTTGGCAGATATAGAACCTGACCATGTCAGCATATTACACCAGACTTCCAGCCTCCAAAACTGAGAGACATTTCTGTTGTTTAGAAGACACCCAGTCTATGTTAGTCCAAGGGCTTCCCTAGTGGCTCAGACAGTAAAGAATCTGCCTGCAGTGCAGGAGACTGGAGTTTGATCCCTGGGTCAGGGTGATCCCTTGGAGAAGTGAATGTCAACCCACTCCAGTATTCTTGCCTGGTGAATCCCGTGGACAGAGGAGCTTGGCAGGCTACAGTCCATGGGTTGCAAAGAGTTGAGCCTGACTGAGCAACTAACACTTTCAGTCCATGTTAGTTTGGTTATAGCAGGTTATGGTTATAACCCATTTGTCTGAATAGGTTGACAGTTGGTGAAAAAGGCCTCCTTTGTGTAAGACCTAATGCTCTTGTTAGAATCTGGCCTTGGTACTTAGAAATGAGAGCAGAGGATGGTCTCCACGATCCTTTCCTTTTAGATACTTCCGTATCTGATGAATTGCCTTTTTCCATTCCTTTAAAACGTCTGTCACATTGATCCTAACCTTTGCTTTCTGCATGTCTATGGCTGGATACACATCTCGTGGATGGAGAAGCTAGGCCTCCCAATGAGTCATGGGAGGGGGTTCAGGCCCTTCAAAGAAGGTTCACTTACTCTGTGTTGTAGAGGGAAGACTGGAAGCGAGTCACTCCTTATTGCTCCACAGTGTATGATGCTCGGGTTTCCAACACATATCTACTGAATGAATGAGACGCTTATAGACGGGATTGGTGGGAAGTCCTTTATTGTTTGCTACCTGCAATTGATAATGACAAGATTTCAACTTCACTAATACTACAAAAATATTGAGTATGGCTTGATGGTGTGAAATTTATACAGTGTATGTAGAAAAATCACTTGTTTTAGAGTGTGTGTATGCACACATATACACATGCACACACTCATACACACACAACTTGGAACACACCACTGCCATCTAAAGTGATGGAAAAAATGTTAAGCACAAGTTGGGTCAGAGTTGGAGTCAGGACATGGAAGGGGGAATAAATCCTCTGAAATGCTTACCCCTGCATGTGGGGCCCCAGCATACAGAAAGGATAAGTGGGTGGTTAGGCAGATTAGTGGGAGAGTAAGGCCCTCCCAAGCGGGTTAAGGGTTTGACCAATGAGACTAGTCCTCCAGGTTCCTGTGTCAGGACATAGTTAAGTCTATGGGAACAAAAATTTCAGCAAACTATGGGCTTCCCAGATGGTAAAGAACTATGGGCTAGTGGTAAAGAATCTGCCTGCCAATTCAGGAGACATAAAAGACACAGATTCCATCCCTGGGTCAGGAAGATCCCCTGGAGGAGGGCACAGCAACCCATTCCAGTATCCTTGCCTGGAGAATCCCATGGACAGGAGCCTGGGGGGCTATAGTCCACAGGGTTGCACAGAGTCAGACACGACTGAAGCGACTTGCACTCGCACATCCAAGATGGAATATCTTGGAATTTCAGCAAGAGCCCGCCCTCCAGTTGTCATCCACCTCTGAGCCCAGAGGCTATTGGCTCAGGTCTCCTTTGGGTTGGGCTTGGGTGTTCCTACCTTTGTGACTCTAAAGGAGCTTGAAAGATGTGTCTTTACCTCTCTCTCTTTCCAGATAAATAGAGGTGAGGACAATAAGGAACAGCCAACATATCTTTTTAAATCTTTTATATTGAATTTTAGGCTTACAGAAAAAGTTGCAAAATGGTACAGTGTGTCCATGGAGAAGGAAATGGTAGCCCATTCCTGTATTCTTGCCTAGAGAATCCCATGGATGGAGGAGCCTGACAGGCTGCAGTTCATGGGGTCATAAAGAGTCAGACATGACTGAAGTGACTTAGTATGCACACACGGTGTCTCCATGTACCAGTTTCCGAACATCCCCTAACACTAATGACTTCCATAACTTCAGTGCAATGATCGAGACTAAGACAGTAACCTTAGCACAGAACCATCTCTGCTGATATCCTTCTTGGGTTCCAGAGTCCTATCTAGGACCCCACATTGCATTTGGTAGTTTTCCTGTTCATTTTCTGTTCAGTTCAGTTGCTCAGTCGTGTCCGACTCTTTGCGACCCCATGAATCACAGCACGCCAGGTCTCCCTGTCCATCACCATCTCCCAGAGTTCACTCAGACTCACGTCCATCTTGTCCGTGATGCCATCCAGCCATCTCATCCTGGGTCGTCCCCTTCTCCTCCTGCCTCCAATCCCTCCCAGTATCAGAGTCTTTTCCAGTGAGTCAACTCTTCCCATGAGGTGGCCAAAGTACTGGAGTTTCAGCCTTAGCATCAGTCCTTCCATAGAAATCCCAGGGTTGATCTCCTTCAGAATGGACTGGTTAGATCTCCTTGCAGTCCAAGGGACTCTCAAGAGTCTTCTCCAACACCACAGTTCAAAAGCATCAATTCTTCGGCGCTCAGCTTTCTTCACAGTCCAACTCTCACATCCATACATGACCACAGGAAAAACCATAGCCTTGACTAGACGGACCTTAGTCGGCAAAGTAATGTCTCTGCCTTTCAATATGCTGTCTAGGTTGGTCATAACTTTCCTTCCAAGGAGTAAGTGTCTTTTAATTTCATGGCTACAGTCATCATCTGCAGTGATTTTGGAGCCCCCAAAAATAAAGTCTGACACTGTTTCCACTGTTTTCCCATGTGTTTGCCATGAAGTGATGGGACCAGATGCCATGATCTTCGTCTTCTGAATGTTCATTTTCTGTACTCCCTAATAATTCCTTAGTCTTTCCTTGCCTCTTAGGACCTTAACACTGTCAAAGAGTGTTGTGCTCAGGGCACATCTTCACTTCTGTGCAAATATACCACTTGTGCATTTTTGCCAAAAATGCATAGCCTCAGTCTGATCATGAGAAAACACCAGACAAACCCAAACTGAAAGACGGTGAACAAAATGCTGGCCAGCCAATACTTCTTGAAAAAACCTTGAGCCTCTGTTTTGTACTCTATTGGTCCCCCAATAGGGACCACTGCTTGCTCTGGTAGAAAAATAGGACGCTGAATTGGAATTTTAAACACGACCTCATGAGGGAGAGGGCGTGCTTCTGCGTGGCTCTAGAGGTAGTCCTGAGCAGTTGGAGCTGGGGATTCTGACGTCAGTTCCCTCGTGTCACTCAGAAGCCTCCCAGATGCTTTTCTGAGGGGTGGCGATACCTCCTCTGCCTCTCCCAGAGGTTGGGCTAAAGACTCGGTGAGATTATGTAGAGGGGCTTATCAGTTCTCTTGGGATGGTTCACAAGAAGGGACTGTTGTTTTGTGTGTATGTTTGTTGCTCAGCTGTGTCCGACTCTTTGTGACCCCATGGACTGTAGCTCACCAGGCTCCTCTGTCCATGGAATTCTCCAGGCAAGAAAACTGGAGTGGGTTGCCATTCCCTTCTCCAGGGGATATTCCCGACCCAGGGATGGAACCACTTTCCCTTATTTAGCTGTAATCTTCCTGGGGAACCACGAAGGAGAGGAGACAAGAGGAAATATACCAACTTTATACCCCTAACTTTTTCTAGAGGGAGGTGACCTTTACAAAAGGTCCCCAAAGGGGAGAGCTTGTAGAACTTTATATATGATATATTCTCATATGATCACGTATTATCTACCAGGCAGTATTCTAGATGCTGGACTTATATCAATGAACAGAGCAGGCTAGAATCTCTGTCCTGTGGAGGTAACATGCTGGAGGCAGAAGGGACAGACACTAAGAAAAATAAGTAAATACAGCTATGCTTTGATATCCACGGGGATTGATTCTAGGACCCTGGTAGATATCAAAATCCGTGGATGCTCAAATCCCTTGTATAAAATAGTGTAGTGTTTGCGTATAACCTATGCACGTCCTCCAGTGTACTTTAGACCATTTAAAATGTACATAGTTACCAGGTTATGGCAAATTAAAGCTTTGCTCTTTGGAACTTTCTGGATGTTTTTCCCGCCAAATACTTTAGAGCAGTGGTTGGTTTAGTCAGCAGATGCAAAACCTGAAGATAGAGAGGGTTGATTGTAAATAAGTAAATGTTTGGAGGTGATGGAATGCTACCTGTGAATTAAAAATTAAGTCAAAATAATCCTGGATAAAATTTATGTTGGGAGGCAGACAGTCTCTGCTGATAGGCAGGGATGGTTATGAAGTAACGAATAGCATATATTAGGGGAGGGAAAATGGGTGTTGCCAAATGTCTCAACTACCTAAGTGTTCTCATTTAAGGTTTCAAATCAGACTCCTCCCTTCTGTAATTAGGCAGTGCATGGAGCCATTGAAATTCATACCTTTGACCTGGGAAGATGCCTCCTTATCATTCCCTCTCGGTCCCGGCATCCGGGGGAGGAGATGGACGAACGAAAGAGGACAGGAGTAATTCGCTCTTGGAATACTAATACCAAGATGATAACCGAGAGATAAGTTGCACACATCATTCGGGGGATCTTTGATTAAGCATGAAGAAAACTTGTAAGTGTAAAATACACACCAGACTGTTAGTCTATTAATACCCGGAACCGGTGTTTGTGAGAGTGCGGAGGCCGCAGTGTTGAAGTGTGGGGTGAGCAGGTGGTAGAAAGGCTTTGCATACCTTGGTAGTTGGCTTGTAGAAACCAGTGAGTATTGCTTTTGTGGTTGGAAAAAGAAAATCTAAGGAAACACTTAAACAAATGAAGAAAGTAAGGAAGATATTAGGGAATTTCTAAGTCTCCGTAGTTTACGAATAGATTTTCTTCAGATTATTTATTCATTCAGGCAAAAACTGCTTCTTGTCTTCATGCGGCTGCTGCTGCTGCTGCTAAGTCGCTTCAGTCGTGTCCGACTCTGTGCAACCCCAGAGACGGCAGCCCACCAGGCCCCCCCATCCCTGGGATTCTCCAGGCAAGAACACTGGAGTGGGTTGCCATTCCCTTCTCCAATGCATGAAAGTGAAAAGTGAAAGTGAAGCCGCTCAGTTGCGTCCGACTCTTCACGACCCCATGGACTGCAGCCCACCAGGCTCCTCCATCCATGGGATTTTCCAGGCAAGAGTACTGGAGTGGGGTGCCACTGCCTTCTCTGCTTCATGTGGCAGATAGTGCTAAATATCAAGGGGTGAGGGCTCATAAAGGTGAGTGAGATTTGATTTCTATCTTCAGTAGCTTTGTTTTTTAATAAACTATTAAAAATTCAAAAATTGATTTATCTGGTTTACTTTTTCTTTTTAACTGAGGTGAAATGTACACAAGATAAAAACAAACCATTTTAAAGTGAAGGATTCAGTGGAATTTAGTACATTTACAAAGTTGTGACTTTACCATCTCTTTGTAGTTCTATGATATTTTTATCACCTCCAAAAGGCAGTTAACCTCCATTTCCCTGTCCCCTCCAGTCCCTGACAACAAAGAATCTGCCTTCTGTTTCTTTGGATTTAACTATTCTGGGTATTTCATATAAATGGAATCATACAAGATGATTTACAATGTTGTGTTAATTTCTGCTGTATAGCAAAGTGATTCAGTTAAATATATATATATATATTATGTGATTTTTCACAAAGTATTGAATATAGTTCCCTGTACTATACAGTAGGACCTTGTTTATCCATTCTACAATATGTATAATAGTTTGCATTTGCCAATCTCAAACTTCCAGTCCTTGTCTTCCCAACCCTGCTCCCCCTTGGCAACCACAAATCTGTTCTCTACATCTGAGTATATTTCTCTTTTGTAGATGAGTTCATTTGTGTTGTATTTTAGATTCCACATATAAGTAATTTCATATGGTATTTGACTTTCTCTTTCTGACTTCCTTAGCTTGGCAATCTCTAGGTCATTCATGTTGCTGCAAATGGAATTATTTCATTCATTTTTATTGCTGTGTAGTAGTCCCATGTGTATGTATATATGTATATATGTGGCACATCTTTACTCATTCATCTGTTGATGAACACTTAGGTTGCTTCCATGACTTGGGTATTTTAAGTAGTGCTGCTGTGAACATTGGTGTGCGTGTATCTTTTTGAATTAGAATTTTCTTCTTTTCCAGGTGTATGCCCAGGAGTGAGACTGTTGTATCATATGGTAGCTCTATTTTTGTTTTTTTAAAGGAACCTCCATATTGTTCTTCATAGTAGCTGCATCAATCTACATTCCCACCAATAGTGTAGGAGGGTTCCCTTTTCTCCACACCCTTTCTAGCATTTATTATTTGTAGACTTTTTTGATGATGGCCATTCTGACTTGGTTTTAGAAAAGGCAGAGGAACCAGAGATCAAATTGCCAACATTTATTGGATCATCAAAAAAGCAAGAGAGTTCCAGAAAAACATCTATTTCTGCTTTATTGACTATAAGAAAGCGTTTGACTGTGTGGATCACAACAAACTGTGGAAAATTCTGAAAGAGATGGGAATACCAGACCACCTGACCTGCCTCCTAAGGAACCTATATGCAGGTCAGGAAGCAACAGTTAGAAATGGACATGGAACAACAGACTGGTTCCAAATAGGAAAAGGAGTACGTCAAGGCTGTATATTGTCACCCTGCTTATTTAACTTCTATGCAGAGTACATCATGAGAAAAACTGGGCTGGATGAAGCACAAGCTGGAATCAAGATTGCTGGGAGAAATCTCAATAACCTCATATATGCAGATGACACCACCCTTATGGCAGAAAGTGAAGAAGAACTAAAGAGCCTCTTGATGAAAGTGAAAGAGGAGAGTGAAAGAGTTGGCTTAAAGCTCAATATTCAGAAAACGAAGATCATGGCATCTGGTCCCATCACTTCATAGCAAATAGATGGGGTAACAGTGGAAACAGTGTTTATTTTTATTTTGGGCTCCAAAATCACTGCAGATGGTGATTGCAGCCATGAAATTAAAAGACACTTACTCCTTGGAAGAAAAGTTATGACCAACCTAGACAGCATATTCAAAAGCAGAGACATTACTTTGTCAACAAAGGTCTGTCTAGTCAAGGCCATGGTTTTTCCAGTGGTCATGTATGGATGTGAGAGTTCGACTATGTGAAGAAAGCTGAGGGCCAAAGAATTGATGCTTTTGAACTGTGGTGTTGGAGAAGACCCTTGAGAGTCCCTTGGACTGCAAGGAGATCCATCCAGTCCATCCTAAAAGAAATCAGTCCTAAGTGTTCACTGGAATGACTGATATTGAAACTGAAACTCCAATACTCTGGCCACCTGATGCAAAGAGCTGACTCATTTGACAAGACCCTGATGCTGGAAAAGATTGAGGGCAGGAGGAGAAGGGGATGGCAGAGGATGAGATGGTTGGATGGCATTACTAACTCAGTGGGCATGAGTTTGGGTAAACTCCAGGAGTTGGTGATGGACAGGGAGGCCTGGTGTGCTGCGGTCCATGGGGTCACAAAGAGTTGGATATGACTGAGTGACTGAACTGATTCTGACTTGTGTGAGGTGGTACTTCATTTTAGTTTTGATTTTCATTTCTCTAATAGTTAGCAATGTTGAGCATCTTTTTATGTGCCTATTGGCCATCTGTCTTTTTTTTTATTGTTTTTTTTTTTTTTTTTAATTGAGCTNTTTTTATTGTTTTTTTTTTTTTTAATTGAGCTGTTTGTATAGTTTGGAGATTAAGCTCTTGTTGGTGTCATCATTTGCAAATATTTTCTCCCATGCCATAGGTTGTCTTTTTGTTTCTTTTACTGTTTCATTTGCTGTGCAGAAGCCTTTAAGTTTGATTAGGCCGTATTTGTTTCTTTTTGCTTTTATTTCCTTTTGCCTTGGGAGACTGACCTAAGAGAACATTGCCCTGATTTATATCAGAGAATGTTTTGCCTATCATCTCTCTAGGAGTTTTATGATGTCATGTCTTATATTTAAGTCTTTAGCCATTTTATTTCTGTGTATGGTGTGAGGGTGTGTTCTAACTTTATTGCTTTTCATGTGACTGTCCAGTTCTCCAACACCATTTGCTAAAGAGATTTTCTTTTCTCCATTGTGTTTTCTTGCCTCCTTTGTTGAAGACTGATTGACTATAGGTATGTGGAGTTATTTCAGAGCTGTCTATTCTGTTCCACTGATTCATAGTTCTGTTTTTGTGTCCAAAATATGCTGTTTTGATTGTGTATGTTGTTACACTTATGTTTTCCACAGATCTGTTAGGCTCTGTTCATTTTTCTTCATTCTTTTTTCCCTACTCCTCAGACTAGATAATTTCAGTTTACCTATGTTCAAGTTCACTGATTTCTTTCTTTCTTTCTTTTTTTTTTTTTTTAACTAAAATCTATGATTAAAACCCTTTAGTAAGTTTTTGGTTTCAGTTATATTATCAGTTCCATAATTTGCTTGGCACCTTTCTGTGATGTCTGTCTGTTCCTTTTGAAACCTACCTGTACTGAGTGCCTTGGACAATGAGAATGCATACAGCTCGTGGTTGCTTTTGAGTTTTGATAAATGCACACGGCATTGGGACTCTTTCTTGAATGGCGACCACAGTCCAAATGGATGTGACCTCTGTGGCCCTGATGTGATTCAGCCTGAAGGACAGCTAGGTGCCCCCTGACCTCTGGTGGGATGAGCATCCATCTAAAATTACAGCCAAGCCTTTGCTAGTGTCTCAGGAAGAAGCACCTCTTTATAGCTGGTCATGAGCCTTTAATATATTACCCTTAAGTCATTTAAAACTGGACTAGCCTGAGCAGCAGTGAATATGCCAGCACAGCTGGGAGCAATCTCAGGCTGGCCCAGCGAGATGGCCGAGATGATCTAATAGATCTTGCTTCCTCTCCAACAGTCTATCACCCCGCCTCTCTCCTCCTTATTAAACCAAGGCTCCCCACTCACAGGAAATAAAACTGCTACCTGATATTTATATATCTTCAGAGTGTAGTGTAATTCAGAAGCCAGGGAGAATGGTTTAAAACTATTTATTGAAAAGGAGACTGTTTCTTGCATGAAATAATCTTATTGGAAAAGTTACCTTATCACATCCACGGCACTTGGAAAATCTAGATCATTTGTACAGCAAAGGGCACAACAGAAATTGATTTTTGTTGGCATGAGGTTGGTCTTTGTACTTTGATTAGTGGCTTGAAGCTGGTGAGTCATGTGATGGTTCTGATATTTTGGGGGAGGGTATTCAGACTGAGATCATACAAGCCTTTTTGACCTTGACTTTGAGCAGAGTATTGCGGGAAGTCTTATGTCACCCCTAAGTCTCTGGCTGTTTGCAACCTTATGCTATCTTTTGGATTAATCTCTTGCATTAAGCAGGCCTCTTCCCTCCCTCACTGTGCCATTCCTAGACTCTACAGTTTTGGATGGTTTTGTAGCATCTACAGGGGAAAACCCACAGCCATTGTTCTAGTGTTCTTGCCCCTCTAAGCTCTGACTGGATCTGACTTCACTTTCAGCCTGCTTGCTCTCTTGCCTCCATGGTGTGAACCCTCTGCTACCTTCACCCACTCTCGCTGCTCAGCATACCTCTGGGCACATCTCACCTACTGCAGGATTCATGCTTCTGTGTGGCCTGTGTGCTCTAAGATATCTACTCCTTTTCCGGGTATGTGTCCAAACGTGGTCTCAGAAGCTCCACCCTACCTCCCTGTTGCCTACCAGTGGAGCTTCTCAGCTCTCTATGAGCTCAGTATTCTCTGAAATGGACATACTTATTGTAACTGCCATCAACTCAGCATAGATCAAGTACCCGAAATATCTCATGTTGATGGTGTGCACATTGATCTCACGGAAATTCAGTTTTACCTGCTGGAGAGAGAAAAGGAAAAGGGAAGGAGAAAGATGGGAAGAAAGATTTTGTGTGTGTTAGTTGCTTAGTTGTGTCTGACTCTTTGTAAATCCATAGACTTTAGCCTGCCAGGCTCCTCTGTCTGTGGCATTTCTCAGGCAAGAATACTGGAGTGGGTTGCTATTTCCTTTTCCAGGAAAGATTTTACCTACCCCCAAATTTATATATTGAGGCCCTAACCACAACACCTTGGAATTTGACTGTATTTGGAGATAGGGCCTTTAAAGAAATGATTAAGATAAAATGAGGCTGTTTAGGTGGGCTGTAATCCAGTCTGACTGGTGTCCTTACAAGAAGAGATAATAGGGCAGACATCTGTAAGCCAAGGAGAGAGGCCTCGGGAGAAACCAAATCTGCCAACACCTTGATTGTGAATTTCCAGCCTCCAGAACTTTGAGAAAATAAATTTCTATTATTTAAGCCACCCAATCTGTAGCATTTTGTTGCCGCAGCCTGAGCAGACTAATACGCTCACTGCCCTCTCCAGTTCTCCCAAAGCAGAACCTTTCTTTGGGACTGGAATGAAAACTGACGTTTTCCAGTCCTGTGGCCACTGCTGAGTTTTCCAAATTTGCTGGCATATTGAGTGCAGCACTTTCATAGCATCATCTTTCAGGATTTGAAATAGCTCTACTGGAATTCCATCACCTCCACTAGCTTTGTTCGTAGTGATGCTTTCTAAGGTCCACTTGACTTCACATTCCAGGATGTCTGGCTCTAGATGAGTGATCACACCATCATGATAATCTGGGTCATGAAGATCCTTTTTGTACAGTTCTTCTGTGTATTCTTGCCATCTCTTCTTAATATCTTCTGCTTCTGTTAGGTCCATACCATTTCTGCCCTTTATCGAGCCAATCTTTGCATGAAATGTTCCCTTGGTATCTCTGATTTTCTTGAAGAGATCTCTAGTCTTTCCCATTCTGTTGTTTTCCTCTATTTCTTTGCACTGATTGCTGAAGAAGGCTTTCTTATCTCTTCTTGCTATTCTTTGGAACTGCATTCAGATGCTTATATCTTTCCTTTTCTCCTTTGCTTTTCGCCTCTCTTCTTTTCACAGCTATTTGTAAGCCCTCCCCAGACAGCCATTTTGCTTTTTTGCATTTCTTTTCCATGGGGATGGTCTTGATCCCTGTCTCCTGTACAATGTCACGAACCTCATTCCATAGTTCATCAGGCACTCTATCAGATCTAGGCCCTTAAATCTATTTCTCACTTCCACTGTATAATCATAAGGGATTTGATTGAGGTCATACCTGAATGGTCTAGCAGTTTTCCCTGCTTTCTTCAATTTCAGTCTGAATTTGGTACTAAGGAATTTGTGATCTGAGCCACAGTCAGCTCCTGGTCTTGTTTTTGTTGACTGTATAGAGCTTCTCCATCTTTTGCTGCAGAGAATATAATCAATCTGATTTCGGTGTTGACCGTCTGGTGATGTCCATGTGTAGAGTCTTCTCTTGT
>SJYQ01035456.1:305297-321351 GCA_006410935.1 Redunca redunca
GATTACTGTGATATTGAATGGTTTGCCTTGGAAACGAACAGAGATCATTCTGTCGTTTTTGAGATTGCATCCAAGTACTGCATTTCGGATTCTTCTGTTGACCATGATGGCTACTCCATTTCTTCTGAGAGATTCCTGCCCGCAGTAGATATAATGGTCATCTGAGTTAAATTCACCCATTCCAGTCCATTTTAGTTCACTGATTCCTAGAATGTCGAAGTTCACTCTTGCCATCTCCTGTTTGACCACTTCCAATTTGCCTTGATTCATGGACCTGACATTCCAGGTTCCTATGCAATATTGCTCTTTACAGCATCAGACCTTGCTTCTATCACCAGTCACACCCACAGCTGAGTATTGTTTTTGCTTTGGCTCCATCCCTTCATTCTTTCTGGAGTTATTTCTCCACTCATCTCCAGTAGCATATTGGGCACCTACTGACCTAGGGAATACCTCTTTCAGTATCCTATCATTTTACCTTTTCATACTGTTCATGGGGTTCTCAAGGCAAGAATACTGAAGTGGTTTGCCATTCCCTTCTGCAGTGGACCACAATCTGTCAGACCTCTCCACCATGACCCACCTGTCTTGGGTTGCCCCGCGGGCATGGCTTAGTTTCATTTAGTTAGACAAGGCTGTGGTCCTAGTGTGATTAGATTGACTAGATTTCTGTGATTATGGTTTCAGTGTGTCTGCCCTCTGATGCCCTCTTGCAACATCTATCATCTTACTTGGGTTTCTCTTACCTTGGGCGTGGGGTATCTCTTCACGGCTGCTGCAGCAAAGCACAGCCGCTGCTCCTTATCTTGTATGAGGGGTATCTCCTCCTGCCGCCCTTCCTGACCTTCAATGTGGGATGGCTCCTCTAGGCCCTCCTGCGCCCGCACAGCCACCGCTCCTTGGATGTGGGGTTGCCCCTCCCGGCCAAAGAAAGGCAATGCCAAGGAATGCTCAAACTACCGCACAATTGCACTCATCTCACATGCTAGTAAAGTAATGCTCAAAATTCTCCAAGCCAGGCTTCAGCAATACATGAACCATGAACTTCCTGATGTTCAAGCTGGTTTTAGAAAAGGCAGAGGAACCAGAGATCAAATTGCCAACATCCGCTGGATCATGGAAAAAGCAAGAGAGTTCCAGAAAAACATCTATTTCTGCTTTTTTGACTATGCCAAAGTCTTTGACTGTGTGGATCACAATAAACTGTGGAAAATTCTGAAAGAGATGGGAATACCAGACCACCTGACCTGCCTCTTGAGAAACCTGTATGCAGTCCAGCAAGCAACAGTTACAGACTGTTTGCAAATAGGAAAAGGAGTACGTCAAGGCTGTATATTGTCACCCTGCTTATTTAACTTATATGCAGAGTACATCATGAGAAACGCTGGACTGGAAGAAGCATAAGCTGGAATCAAAATTGCCGGGAGAGATATCAATAACCTCAGATATGCAGATGACACCATCCTTATGGCAGAAAGTGAGGAGGAACTAAAAAGCCTTTTGATGAAAGTAAAAGAGGAGAGTGAAAAAGTTGGCTTAAAGCTCAACATTCAGAAAACGAAGATCATGGCATCCGGTTCCATCACTCCATGGGAAACAGATGGAGAAACAGTGGAAACAGTGTCAGACTTCATTTTTTTGGGCTCCAAAATCACTGTAGATGGTGATTGCAGCCATGAAATTAAAAGATGCTTACTCCTTGGAAGAAAAGTTATGACCAACCTAGATAGCATATTCAATAGCAGAGACATTACTCTGACGACTAAGGTCAGTCTAGTCAAGGCTATGGTTTTTCCAGTAGTCATGTATTGATGTGAGAGTTGGACTGTGAAGAAGGCTGAATGCTGAAGAATTGATGCTTTTGAACTGTGGTGTTGGAGAAGACTCTTGAGAGTCCATTGGACTGCAAGGAGATCTAACCAGTTCATTCTGAAGGAGATCAACCCTGGGATTTCTTTGGAAGGAATGATGCTAAAGCTGAAACTCCAGTACTCTGGCCACCTCATGTGAAGAGTTGAGTCACTGGAAAAGACTCTGATGCTGGGAGGGATTGGGGACAGGAGGAGAAGGGGATGACCCAGGATGAGATGGCTGGATGGCATCACGGACTCAATGAACGTGAGTCTGAGGGAACTCCAGGAGATGGTGATGGACAGGGAGGCCTGGCGTGTTGTGATTCATGGGGTCGCAAAGAGTTGGACACGACTGAGCAACTGAACTGAAAGCAGAACCATCTCCTACTCATCCAGGTTCCCCAGGGAACTCGCCATGCAGAAGCTGTCTCTGGCGTCTGTGGTCACTTGAGATATGGTCATCCAGGGAAAGAGGAGAGAACCAGAGAGAAGAGGGTTGGAGAAGAGGGTGCATCCTCCGTTTACACGGATGGAGGAGGGGAGGAAAGCCAGAGAGGCTGAAGAAGAACCAGGAGAATGGTCTCAGAAGCTAAGGAAAGCATTTCAGGAACAACAGGGAGATCATCAATGCCAAGTGCTGCAAAAGGTCAAGCTGGACAAGACATGAGGAAAGGCTTTGGGATGCGTAGTTAGATGGCAGGTGGGTGAACCCAGGGAAGCAGGGCTGGTTTGGTTGCCAGAGGTGAAAAAGAGAGTGAATGGTGAGAAGACGTCGAAAAGGCTGTAGACCACAGACTCTTAGTCTTGACCCTACTGACATGTTGGACTGGGTAACACTTAGTTGTGGGGGGCTGTCCTGGCTATGGTGGGATGTTTATCAGTATCTGTGGCCTCAGATCATCAGATGTCATTAGCAACCCCGCCCACCTCCAGCTGTGACAGTCCCAAAGGTCTGCAAACATTGCACAATGTTCCCTGGGGGCAACATTGCCCCCCAGGGAGAGGTTGAGAATCACTCTATACACCGGCCTTCTTCCAAATTAGTTGCCCTGGAGATGCTCCTGTGAAAAAACGCTACATGGTCATTTCAAATGGGTGGACATGCTGACTGAAACAGGTTCATCTGCTGTAGGAACGCTCAGAGCCTTATGACACCAAGATGTACCGTAGCTCTCTTTCACGCTGTGGAAGACTAGCTTAGAAGCAGGGATACCTGAACATTTTTATAGGACAGTGGTACATGGACCACAAGGAGTGTTCTGGTGAGTATACTTTGGGAGACACTACTACATTCAGTATTTAGGGGAAGAAGTGACCTAACGTGCCCACTGTCACTCAGGTAGTCAGCCCTGGAGGGCAGAGGGGCACCTAGACTGTTTCTGCAGTCAGTCCCAGCGCTTCCCTCTCCACTGTTCACTAGGAGCTCACAGCCCCTGCTGGCCCCCTCTCACAGCACAGGGCCCCTTCACCCCTGACTCCGCACAAGCCAAAGCTGAGATGGTTTCCCTTCACCTCTTCTCAGGCACCCAGAGGGCCTCAGGCTCTCCATAGGCGGGTTACAGTCGGGGATCTCTCCAGCTCATCGAGCCAGGGTGGCACTTAGGAGTGGGCTCCAGCGGAACCTGTAGGCTTGAAGGACCTGAGCAGGAAGGCTGCCTCCCCACAGGGCACTCATTCGGACGGGGCACCAGAGAGGGAACTCATGGCATGCTCTGTGACAGGGCTGTTCTCTTTTCCACCGAACCAACATTTACTGATTTACTGAAAGGGGTCTCTCTAATTCTCTGCCTTTCGATTCTCTCTTGTAGCAAAGAAAGGGGTTCATTTAAGAATCTGTCAGACTGCCCAGCAGCACCTTCTGTTTTGTTTTTCCCTCTGCAAGGGCCAGGCAAAACCCCACCAAGGCAGTGATGGCTGGGAACGGGCACTGACAATGAATGAATGAATGAGTTCTAAGCAAAAGTCCTGAAAGAAGAGGAGAATCCAGCCTGGATTTTTCTCTCTTATCTTGTGGATTAGTTTTTAATGAGGGATTGCTTATTTGCTCTTTGGGAACTTTATTTATTGTGTGTTCTGTGTGGCAAGCACTTTTTGAGGACAGAGGGGAAAGCGGGGAGGATGAGGGTTGAGGGTGAGGCAAGGGAAAGTCAAGGTCTTTTGAAAGCATAGATTACTTCTCAACAGCTACCAGGGATGAGCCCTCAGAGAGCCAGGGTTCACTGCTGTAACTTCCCTCTGTTATGGACAGAGAGTCCTCTGAAGGCCTCCACTCTGTGCAGGGGCACCCCAGGGTGACCAGGTCAGAGCACCTGCTTGACTCTGGGTGATGCAGTCAAGGTGAGTGCCACGCTGCCTTCTGAGGCGGCACCTCCGGGTTCCTGGCCTGCTGACCAGGACACCCTGCAGGGAGTCCTAAAACAAGCCTTCTCCCCAGTGTCTCTGTCAGACTCAGAGAGGCAGCTTGACAATCCTCCCATCCATCCGTGACAAGCCACTGGTACCCTGTGCCTGGGGTGGACTTCTGATCTCAGCGTGGGGCTTATTGATGATCCGAAGTCTGCCGTTCTCACCGAGAGCCAGCGGGACACGGTCAAATCACTGTTTGAACATGACAAAGGGATGAACCGTGCTCATGTTTATTCCGTGGTTTCAAAGGCAGCCATCTAATGTTTAAGAGCACAGAGACATTACAGAGAACAAATGGTCTAGTGGAGAATAGAAGCGATGGGCACCACCATGATTTGCTACCTAGTAGACAGACTTTATTTTCTTTTTTATGGCTCAGGTGCATAGCTTTAAAAGACTCCGAAAGTGTAGGTAAGATTTGGAAAGTCTCAATTGTGCTCCACAGTTGTGAAGTAGTCCCTTATGCTGATGACATTTTTGTAAGAAGATGGTCTCCTTGTCATCACCAGATTGTCCCTTAAATTAGTTGAGGCCTGGGGGCCTTAAATTAAAAGCAAGAAATTACAATGCAGCAGATTGAATTTAGGTTCATGTGCTGTGTTTGAAATACATGAGTGGCTGTTGAAAACATAATTTTAAATGAATAGTGGGTTCCTTATGCAGCACCCCCCAAATGTCAGATTATTTGCATTGAAAGCCCAGTTTCCACCCAGTTAGTGCTGTGAAAAGAAGGTCTTCCTGTCCCTTAACCATTACTATGGCTCTCTGTCCAGGCCAGCTGGACCTGGCAGGGCCACCCTGGAGCCTGTGCTGATGCCAGTCCACCTGCTGGAAACTATTCCTAAATTCCTAAATCAGACAAGAAAGATCTAGCCCCTTGGGGTCCCATCCCCCTCTTGGCCATCAGCAAAAGAGGTGCTCAAGGAGGAGTGAGAACTGGAAATCTTTACCAGCCTAGGGCTCAGGATCCTCCCTTTCTTCCTGGTCTGAGTCTCAGGGTGCTTGGAAGGCAACATTAAAGCCTACTGTTTCATCCTGCATTTTCAATGAGGCTGTGCTCTCTGGGCAAGGACCCACTCCTTCATGCAGCAGTTTTTAACCCTGGATGCATATGGGGGACTTCCCAAGTGGTGCCAGTACAGGAGAAAAAGAGATGTGGGTTCAGTCCCTGGGTTGGGAAGATCCCTTGGAGGGGAGGGCATGGCAACCCACTCCAGTATTCTTGCCTGGAGAATACTATGGACAGAGGAGCCTTGTGGCTACAGTCCATAGCTTTGCAAAGAGTCAGACATGACTGAAATGACTTAGCATGCACACATGTGTATTGGGAGCTTTGGAAAAATACTGATGCCCAGGCCCTGACCCCTCTAGAAAGTTTCTATGTAATGGCTCTGGGATGGGTCCTGAGGACTGATTGTGTGTGTATGTGTACATAAGCTTCTCAGTTTATTCTAATGTCCAGCCAGAATTAAGAACTGTTGGTTTGAGGGGACAATGCAAAATTGTGCAGAGAGGGATTTCAAGACTCTAGGCAGTCATGACACAGTGAGCCATGACCTTTTCCCACTGTAGTCAAAATAAGAGAGATGAACAAGTTCAAGCTTACAGAGGACAAGAATAGGCTCTTTAGGGGCTCGGGCAGGACTAGAACATAAGCAGCTTCAGAGCTAGCGGCTTGTAGAGTTGCACACATTTCCTCAAATCAAATTCATTTATTCCTTCAAATTCACTCACTCTCAGTCCTGCACTGCCTATTTAAGTACCTGTTGGTGTCCAACAGTTTAATAGGTTCCAGGGGGTGCAAAGATGAATATTTTAAAGTTAGGGGCTCTAGAAGTATTGGAAACACAGGAGATTAGGGTTAGTTTTCTTAATCATAGATTCTTGGCTTTTCATCTGGGCAAATGCCAGAACCCAACATCTGCCCTTGAATTTCCCCAGGACGGTGACAACATCCACCACCCCCTCCCCAACCACCTCCACCTTTCTGCTTCACCACTTGCAACATCTTGCTGCTGACGCTTTCTCCAGGACATTTCCGTATGATGATGAGTGGCATATGGGCACCTCTTTGTCAGACACACATCACCCCCAATCCATCCTCCTCCCCATCCTGCCTGACTCATTCGGTGATTCCAGAAGTCTCACGAATAGCAAGGGTGTGGGGACAGGAGGAACATTTAGAATATATCAAGGTTGAATGCTGGAATATATATCTATATGCACATATATATACGTACATACACATACATATTCAGTAGATCCAGTACTCAGGCTCCATCTCATGGTTACTTCACACTTGGGTGCTTGGGCTGGGGTTATTACCCTCATTTTAGGAAGCAGGAATCTGAGACTCAGACGCTTGCTGGAAAGGATTTTGATCTGGATTCCTCCCACTGTGGATAGTGGAGATATATCTATCTATCTATCTATCTATCTATCTATCTATCTAGGATTGGTACCTGAAAGTACTTCCCTCCCCAGCTTGAAGCTCCCCTTTGCAGAGATCCCAGAGCAGCCTTCTCCACCTCCAAAAGCAACAGAAAAGCCTACCTTCTTATGGGCACATCTCAGCCGGCTAACTAGCTGTGACCACAAGGGGGCACCAAAGAGTTTCCATTACTTTCAGCAACTTCACTCGCTCAGTCGTGTCGGACTCTTTGCAACCCTGTGGACTGTAGCCCACCACGCTTCTTTGTCCATGGGATTCTCCAGGCAGGAATACTGGAGTGGGTTGCTATTTCCTTCTCCAGGGGATCTTCGCAACCCAGGGATCGAACCCAGGTCTCCCATATTGAAGGCAGACGCTTTAACCTCTGAGCCACCAGGGAAGTTTTTTCTGCGTTTTCTGCTGCGTATAGTGAATAGGGACATGGTTAGAAGATACAGTGAATTTAGAAAAAGGGGTGATGTTGGGAGGTAAGGCGTAAGCCCCAGATAGAAAACTGTGACTGGAGAGCAGAGACTACGCGCTTAGTTTCTGCTTTGGTTGGAGAAGTGGGCACGTGCTACGGGCAGCGTACGTGTCTGACCACTATCCGGACGACTGTGAGCACGCGCCCGGAGATTGCTTCCACTCTTCCTTAAGAAGCACAGGAAGTTGGAGAGTAATGCGTAATATATGAGGGAGGCATTTGTTCACGGAGAGTGTGGTAGGACGTTAAGTATGAAGGGTGAGCTGAGGATTAGCAGGATCACGGGAGGGAGTCTGGATTTTATCTCAAGTGCTGGGGCTGTCTCCTCTGGAGGAAGGGAAGCTGGGGCATGGGCGTGGGCACATCAGAGAGGCCTATTCCAGAGACACTGGGGTGGGGAAGAGAGCACGTGCTCGAGGGACCTCTGTGGGAGTCAGAACCTGCAGGATTCACTGGTGGATGGTCACCAGGGGGATGAGCGAGCGCAGGGCATCAAAGATGATGCTCCTGTCTGGGTCTGGATCTGTGCCCTGGCTGGGTGGGTACTTAGTCCCTCAGTCGTGTCCAACTCTTGGTGACCCTATGGACTAGAGCCTGCCAGGCTCCTCTGTGCATGGGATTCTCCAGGCAAGAATCCTGAACTGGATTGCCATGCCCTCCTGGAGGGGATCTTCCAAACCCCAGGGATCAAACCCAGGTCTCCCACATTGCAAGCAGGTTCTTTACGGACTGAGCTATCAGAGAAGCCCTGGCTGGGTGGGGGTGAGATTTATTGTGGAGAAGGGCTGTGGAAGGACGAAGCTGGACGGAATGCGGGGCTTATGGCTGACCCCTGGTTGCAGACAGGGCTGCCAGGTCCTCTAATCAGAGGGTTCTGGGTGGTTGTACAGGGAATGGGGGCTGGAGTCTGAGTAAAGGCAGGATAGAAGGTCTGAGGGGCTCATTCTCATTAGGGGCTAAATGTCCTCATGAGCTGAGGATCAAGAGGCTGAGCAAGGGGTCTTATTGAGAGGAGAGACCTAGCTGGAGGGAAGAGAGCACTGCCAGACAGAGAATGAGGCAGGTGGGTGTAGACTGACAGGGAGGTCTCCCCGGGGAACTAGATGGGGAACCTAGGGAAACCCTTCCTGGGGCCCTTTCTATGGGCAGTGTTCTCTGGCCTCCTCCAAGACTGGCCCTTCGGGGGCAGAATAATCTCCCATGTAAGCACTTGACGAGGGGTCAGGAAGTGAAGCTTTGCATCTGGATCTGATTTGTTCTGGATGACCAACCAGGCAGCTTCGGACAGAGCAGGGATCCTTTTGGATGGTGATGAATTCTAGCTCAAGTAGGTGCTAAAACGCTGAACCTGCTTGTACTTCAGAAAAACAGCGTGTGAGAACAGGAGGCTTAAGAGGAGGAAGCCAGAAGTTATTTCTGGGCCTTGAGATTTGCAGAGTGGCTTCAGAAGAAAGAAGGCACAGGGTTGTTCTGTTCAGACAGAAAAGAAGCCTAAAAAGAAAACAGGATGGGAGATTATGTGGAGATGGGTGTGTTAGGGCCTCCTTAAACCAGGCCCTGCTAAAACCTGTCCAGTCAGCAGGAAGGACACATCCACTGGCTGCCCAGGCTCACCCTGTGTGTCTGGTGGAGTCTCTGTGGCTCCCCATTCTGCAGAAGTCTGCTGGCCTTCGTTCCTTAAGGTCTGTGGGTGAGGAATAAAATCAAGGTCCCCATCAGAGCCTGGGCCCTGAATGGCCCTCTGAGCACTTGGCTATCATGACCCCCCGTGTCAGTGTTGCTGGCCCTACCGCTGCAAGGGTGATTTCAGTCTGCCCATGTCAGCCCCTTTCTTGGGTGGTTATGGGGCTGCTCATTATGTTCTTCCTTTGCCTTACCTTAAATCTGTTGGGGAAAGCCACAGTCAGAAATTGGTGACTCAGGCAAGTAAAGAGTCTGCCTGTAATGCAGGAGTCATGGGTTTGGTCCCTGGTTGGGGAAGATCCTCTGGAGAAGGGAATGGCTACCCACTCCAGCATTCTTGCCTGGAGAATCACAAGGACAGAGGAGCCTGGCAGGCCATAGTCCATAGCATCGCAAAGAGCTGGACATGACTGAGTGACTAACACTTTGACTTATCCTGAGAACACTTGGGAAGATGTGTGCAGGAAGCAGACCCCTGGGAAGTGGGAAGTGGATTTAAGGTGCTGTTTCGAGCAGGGGACAGGGACTGGGATAGGGGCTCCAGAGGAGAAAGCAGAGCCACCAGCAGCTTCCTAAGGGGACAAAAAGCTGGGGTGTCCTCCCCCTCCTTCTAAGGTCACCTTGAGGCGGGCTGTGTTTTGCCCACCTGAGTGGGACAGAGATGGAGAATGAAGAAGGACAGAGGCATTTTGCGCCAGAAGGATGCCCCAGGGACTCTAAATAGCCATCCTGTAGCGATGGCGGCCGCTCCCAAAATAACGGAGTGCACACATCACCGCAAAAGACGTTTTTCAGGAGAATGTCATCTCCGTTCAAGCTAGCTAGGGCCATTGTGTACCCAGAGAGGAAGCAAGATAGATAAATATTTGGGGGAATGAGTGTGTGGGAGAGATGAGCTGTCAGGGCGAGTGAACATTAGGGAGAATGGATTGCGTTTTCTTTCAGCTTTCCCCTAGCTCAGTAACAAGATCGCTCCTGGGTCTGGGTTTCCTGGTACGCATCTCCCCAGTGCCATTCATATTCATTGAGTTCCTTCCAATCAGTGTCACCTGGGGAAGGAAAGGTGGGCAGAGAGCAGGGGAGCACATTTCCTCTGGGGAAGCGGGGGGAGGAGGTGGGTCTTGCCTTAAAGACTCCTGATCTGTCAGTTGTCCCAACATTAGACACAGAGCAGACAGGTGAAGGGAAAGAGTGTGCAAGTCAGTGAAAGTGTTAGCTGCCCAGTCGTGTCCGACTCTTAGCGACCCTGTGGACGGTAGCTCTCCAGGCTCCTCTGTCCGTGGGATTCTCCAGACAAGAATGCTGGAGTGGGTAGCCAATCCCTTCTCCAGGGGATCTTCCTGACCCAGGGATCAAACCTGGATCTCCCATGTCGTAGGGAGACTCTTTACCATCTGAGTCACCAGGGAAGCCCCGTGCATGTCAGGTGCCCCTTTTATTTAAAGGGCACGAGGAGTCGAGAATGTTTGAGTCAGATCGTACGTCTCAGACACGTGGGGGATTTCAAACCGTTTGTTATCTTTGTTAGGTAACCTTTTGGACCTTGCTAACCTTCCTGGCCTGGCTGTTTGTTTTCTTGTTGCTGGTGTTTGGTCATCAAGCTGTGTCTGGCTTTTCCATGTGCCACCCCGTGGACTGCAGCACACCAGGCTCCTCTCTCCATGGGATTTCCCAGGCAGGAGGACTGGAGTGGTTTCCGCTTCCTTCTCCATTGTTTGTTTTTATTGATGTCTAATTCACACGCCATAAAATTCACTCACTGTGCATGTACAATTCCATGAGTTTGAGTAAATGTAGAGCGTTGTACAGCTACCCCTGCAATCCTGTCTCAACACAACGTTGTTTTCATCATCTTGTTTCTCTGAATGATTACCTCCCCAGGTTATCAAAGGAGATTGTAAGGTCTGGGATGAAGCTGCACAGCCAGTCTTGGGAGAAGAGTGAACCTAAGCCGTGGAGGTGGAGGAGCAGCAAGGATGGAAGGTTCCCTCTGGGAAGGAATACTGTGTATGGACCTCGTCGCAGGAATCCTCATATCAGCAGTAACCCAGTGAGCTGGGCGGCCTCGTGATTCCCATTTTACAGATGGAGAAAACTGAAGAGGCTGAGTCGCTTGTACAAGGTGTCACTGCCAGGGAGTGGCTGAGCTGGGATTTCAACCCATACCTCTCTGCCTGCAGAATCTGCATGCTCACACTATTAGTGGGGGGCATTGAAGACTCCAGTCTAGAGCGTAGACTGAACTGTACGATGATAACCTAAAATGCATCAGATCCTGACTGCACACTCAAAACCTCTGTTTCTGTGACTCTTATCCAAGTCATGTCTATTAAAGAGGAAAATGAGCTTCTGCCCCTAATTGATTCTAATTCTCCCCCACCCCTGGGTTCAGTGTCATTTTGGCTCCACTTGGAAAGATAACACTAACCACTAGACTTTGCTCTCTGAGGATCCTGCTCTGACTCTCAAACAGGAGAACGCACCCAATGTCTGGTTCCTTCGCCTGCGCTGAGGAATAAAGGAACCTGAAAATACACTGCCATTTCAAAAAGAGCCTGCCTGCCACCAAGGTAATAGTGTTTGATGATGCCACTATCTTTCTTTCTCCCTTTCAAAACCAATCTTTAGATTGTAGGCCTGAAAACCAGGAGCCACCATCTTCTAAAGGTATGCCAGGGGTTAGAAACAGGATATTACACAACACTTAGCATGTGAAATATGAGTTATCTGTGCGGGCATATATGAAAAGAAAGAAAAACCGAACAACAACTGTCCTGTTGAGTTTTGAAATGTAAATGTTTGCTAATAGTTTGCCGAAGAAGACAGCTTCACTTGGGCTGAGAGCTGTGTGTAAAGAAGCATTAAAATGCATCATTTGCTCAGGGCTAAAAGTCATCAGCTTGTGATATTAATGCCCTTTAAAAAATAATTTGTCGGCATGAAATCAGAGCATGCCTTGTGCAAAGCACTGGCTCTTGTCAATTTCCTCATGGATCTACTGAATTATAATTGCATTTAGATCTTGCCCAGAATGAAAGAGTTCTCTCTCTCTCTCTCTTTTTTTTAATCTCCACCTCTGTGTGTGTGTGCTGGAAGAGAGCCAAGGAGGTTAACTAACTTCGTCTGGGGTGAAGGACCCCTGCCCTGCAGGCTGGGAACATGCTGGTCAATAGATGGTCACAGGTTTTTACTGCTGCTCCTTCTCCATCCTCAGCCCACGGTTTCCCAGTAGGGCTTATGGGGGTGATTGCTGGGAAAAGATAGAGGCTTAGGGGCTCCCGTGACTGCATCCACACAGATTGGCTAACTTTATTAAGGCTGCTCTGGCTACAAGTGATAAAAACCTTCCTCAAACTGGCTGAGGCAGCAAAAGAGGACATAGTGTGACTCACGGAGGCCAGGGACCCAGGGACGGGAGATGAAAGTCTATCACACCTGGAAACAGGCTCAGTGGTACCAAGACTCTTATCTCTCCGGGGAGTGTCTGGATTGGGCTGTGGCCTCAGACTGCTCCTGGGATGGGGGCGCATGGTGGTGAGGGGTACAAGGGGGAATAGAGGGGCAGATGAAGAGGTTGATTCCGCGGAGCGCTGCTTCATCTGAAGCAGCCCCACTTCTCCTGCGGCGTGCGGTGGAAAATGCCATCTGAGATAACAATTCTGTTATGAAGAAAGAAATTGAAAATGACTGGGCCAGTTAATGCCTTGGCCTCCTCACTGATGCTCTGGTTTGGATGCATCAGCCTCCAGGAGATGCCCATGAAAAGCATTACAGTGACAGAATACGCGCAGCAGACACCTGCCACACCAGACCGTCACTCTCCACTGTGTAGTCATTCATGCAGCTACCCTGAGCATCTATGAGGTGGTGACCTCCTGGGAAGTGCTGGGGTAACGCAGCATCGGCCATCACGGTGCTTCCTGCCTAGTTGTGATTCTGGAAAGCTGAGTGTTCCTAGGGGTGAGGTTTATCACCTAGGGCATCTAGGCTTTTCTGTTTTCTTTCTTAATTATTTTTTAGCAGGTTCCTTAAAATATACCCCTGAGTCAGGGAAGATCCCCTGGAGAAGGGAATGGCTACCCACTCTGGTATTCTTGCCTGGAGAATTCCATGGATAGAGGAGCCTGGTGGGCTATAGTCCATGGGCTTGCAAGGAGACATGATTAAGCAACTAACCCTTCACTTTCAAAATAATATAGACATGCATTTATTTTATTCCTTCTCTCAACACATGCTTATTGAGTGCCTACCAGAAGTTCTCCTATCTGTGGATGGAGCAGTGAACAAAATAGAATCCAAGCCTGCCCTCATGAAATGTGTGTTCCTGCTGGGGAGATGGTGGTGACTGCTCTGCTTCTGGTCCCATTGGTTTGCTGCTTACTCTCCCACTCTTCTCACCAGTGCCAGAGGACCAAGGTCATTTCCCTCACAAGATCAAGTGTGACTCCTTAGCCAGCTAGTCAGTCCCATAAGTAGATCTGACAGGCTTAAACTAGTGATTCTCAAAGTGTGCTCTGGGAACTCCCATGGGTTTCAGAGACCCTTTCAGAGGGGTATGTGAGCTCACATGTGTTCTGGTAACAACGGGGAGGTATTTGTCTTTTTCAGTCTTTGTCATGAATGTGCAATGGAGTTATCCCAAACCTATAAGATATGTGGTATCAAAACAGATTGAAGAGAGAAGCAGAGAGATGATAAGCTATCTTCTATGAAGCCAGCCATTACTGAGACCTGTAAACTCAGAAAACAATGCCATTTCATATCACTAAATTTTTTTTTTGAAAATACAGTTTTTATAAAACACCTAATTTATGTTAACATGTTGTAAATTTGGAGAAGGAACTGGCAACCCACTCTGGTACTCTTGGCCCGGAAATCCCATGGACAGAGAAGCCTGGTAAGCTACAGTCCATGGGGTCGCAAAGAGTCAGACATGACTGAGTGACTTCACTTTCACTACAGTAACTTCATTATTATTTTTAAATCATTAATACCTTTTTAAAAAGTCTCACTTTTAATTTCGAATGCAGTAAATACCAACAGATGTAATGGAATAAACAAAAGCTCTTGAGGATCCTTAATTTTTAAAGTGTGAAGTGGTCTTGAGCAAAAAGTCTGGCAACTGCCAGTTTAGAGGCAATGGGTATTGTGCACACACAGCGTAATGATCGTGTAGCAGCAATGGAAGTCCTTAAAAAGATGCTAAAGGGGGAATGATAGGAAGGCTGCAGAATCAGCCTTGGAAAGCCAATATCTCCAGGAAAACTAGGAGACCTGTGCTTTCCAACAGCCTGGTGAGGACATTGCCATGTGTGCTGGACACAGGTGGACATGGGGTTCACCCTGCTGCTGGAGGCTGCAGTCCTGCTGCCATTCTGGAGTCCTTGTGTTCCTAGGTCCTGGGTGAGGTCTGGTGTGTGCGCATCTCCTGATGGAGCTGGGGTCACCTGTGCAAGGTCCCGTAGCCTGGAGCCTAGCGGATTGTGCATGACTCCAGGTTCCTGTAGAGGAAATGGTGTTTTCTTACCCAAGAACCCAGTGTAGAAAGTGATGGGCAGCCAAAACATCTGACCATTTCCCTTCAGCAGAGCATGTTCCCAAGATTCTGTTTGTTTCCAGAGTGTGTTCCTGGGGCTCTGGGCACCCTCTCTAGATCCTGAGCAGTAGGGGAGCTGCAGATCAGGGCAGTCGTGTGTTACCAATTCTGGTTCCATCTCCCAGGCACTTCTGTCTCTCAGCCTTGGTGGCTTACGGGTGTCGTCTTTGTGTGTGTGTGTGTGTGTGTGTGTGTGTGTGTGTGTGACTGGATGACAAGCAAGCTGTGTGGAATACAGAAAAAGGTGAGGAGGGTCTTTTATATTCCTGGGTCTGCCTTCTTTCCTAGGTGAGGAGTGGGGGGAAATTGTGCAGGAATTAGGAGCTATTTCTAGAAAGAGCAGACTAGGGTCCCAGTCTTGGGTCTGAGCTTTGCTTCCCTGGAGTTTCTGGGCAGGAACCAGGTAGTCATGTCAGGGGGACCTGAGAGGCAGAAGGGAAACAGAAGAGCTTGCTGGACCAGGGCTCATCCACTTAGCAAAGGAGGCATGTTCTATGCCAGCGGTCCCCAACCTTGTTGACACCAGAAACCAGTGTCATGGAAGAAAATTTTTCCATGGACTGGGTGGGGTGGGGTGAGGTTGGGATAGTTTGAGGATGATTCAAGTGCATTACATTTGTTGTGTACTTCTCTTATTATTACATTGTGATAGATAATGAAATAATGATGCAATTCATCATAATGCAGAGTCAGTGGGAGCCCTGAGCTTGTTTTTGGGCAGCTAGATCTGGGGTGATGGGAGACAGTGACACCTAAAGTGTGTTGCTATGTCCAGTCTACTCTGGAATCTCATTGCAGTCACTGCAGAAAGCCCTGCTTCACAAAAATCAGATGTTGGAAGTGGAAGCAGGCTTTTCAGTGCCTTTGTGGCTATCTCAGGATATTCTGCTTTGACTTTAATCTGTGGAGATTTGAAGCTGTCTCAAACACACCCTAAACCTAACTCTAATCTGCTGTGTGACTCGGTTCCTAACAGGTCACCAACTGATATTGGTCCATGGCCTGGGGGTTGGGAATCCCTGTTCCATGCAGCTGTCTCCACAATGCTCTCTCTCATCTGGTTTTTCTGGTTCAGAGCAACGGGTAAGCTTATGGAGGTGTAGGAAGAGTTAGCATGTGGCTTAGGAAAAGGAGTATGTCAAGGCTGTATATTGTCACCCTGCTTATTTAACTTATATGCAGAGTACATCATGAGAAACGCTGGACTAGAAGAAACACAAGCTGGAATCAAGATTGCTGGGAGAAATATCAATAACCTCAAATATGCAGATGATACTACCCTTATGGCAGAAAGTGAAGAGGAACACTGATGAAAGTGAAAGTGGAGAGTGAAAAAGTTGGCTTAAAGCTCAACATTCAGAAAACAAAGATCATGGCATCCGGTCCCATCACTTCATGGCAAATAGATGGGGAAACAGTGGAAACAGTGTCAAACTTCATTTTTTGGGGCTCCAAAATCACTGCAGATGATGACTGCAGCCATGAAATTAAAAGACGCTTACTCCTTGGTAGGAAAGTTATGACCAACCTAGATAGCATACTCAAAAGCAGAGACATTACTTTGCCGACTAAGATCTGTCTAGTCAAGGCTATGGCTTTTC